>JAVSBS010023636.1:8556-41475 GCA_033124195.1 Coracias cyanogaster | reverse complement strand
CTGAGAACGGCCATGCCCAGCATGTGTGGTACCACAACAGACAATTCTGCACCAGCCAGAGATACAAAATGAGCTTTGGGGTTTCTCAAGTTAGCTAAACTGTGCTGCCAGAAACAGCAGGCCTGCAAAAGCCCTGGTGGAATTAGTGTGTCAGAAACCATGGCATTTTCAATATTTCAGATTAAAGAAAATGTACTTGGAGGAAATAACACAGAAATTGCCAAATATTTAAGGCCGAGTCATGTTTCCATAAAAGTCAGAGGGAGATTTGCCACAGTCTTTTAAAAGACAAGGATTGGACTCTAAATAGTTCATTTATGAGGAATAAGTGATATTTAAATGTACCAGTATTTTTCCAAACTGTTTTAGGAAAATTATTAATAAGTGAAGAAATCTGAAAAAACCCCGAAACCTTGAAAAATGCTTAATTGCCATAGCAACGCCTGTCTTTCTGTCGAATATCATAACTCCAGTGAGACACAGAGCTGCCATGACCAGACGGCTTCTTTTAAAATTTCCTGATTGCTAAAATCAAATAATTGTACTGTATAATCCTCTTTAAACACAATAACAAAAACAGCTTCTCTCGGCATTAGTCACAGTCTGCCAAACAGTTTTCCACACCTTTCCATACACAAATGGTGATCACCTTTACTTAAAGCTTTACTTAAAGCTTTTTGTTACAAAACAAAATATAGAATTGAGTTAAATAATGAATGATATTGCAAGATCTGTAGGGTACCTTTGCTTCCATGACTCAGTCTTGCTGAGGATGGCAAACAGTCTGAATCCTCGCAATATTAAAGTCTTACACACTTGTACTGAGTGACATTGACTTGCTTCATAATACGTAAATATTAGGAGCCCCCCAAAAAGCATAGAAGGAAATAAATCTCTCACAGTGTTATTAATAATGAACTTGTCTTGGTTATAGATTCAAAAGCTGATGACTTACCTCTGAAACCTCTGTGAGGCCTCAATTTAGCAAAACACCTTATAATTTTAAGTGCACAAAAATACTCGTGGTATTCAGCCTCTCAAAGTGAAAGGACTGCCTTTAACATCAGCAGGCTTTGGATCAAACTATAAAATTGCTGAGATGAAGGATCTGTGGTCAATGGGGGCCAGGCAGACAGAGAGGAGTAGTGCTGGTCAGCATGTCGCTGCTCCTGAGAATGTGTCTTGCTCCCCCCGCTGCCCCTCCAGCTAGTAGTCCCATGGAAAATGGATGCAGCAGCAGGTACCTTTGCATTGTTCCCCAAATCTGTTATGAATATTCTTATACTAGGAAATTTAGAAGACAATTTTAAGTGGCCAAATCCATTACAGAGTACAAGATCTATCCATTCGCAATCTTAACACTTATCTCTTACAACTGCTGATAGTTTTTTTAGGCTGTTGAAATTTTGCCAATTTTGGCGCACATTAATAAAATCTTTGAGAAGAAAGACCATGGAAAAACCTGACATACACATATTTGTTTGCCAACATGAGTTCTGTTAGAGCTGAGGACATTTACGTTGCAGGTGACAGCAGAGGGTGGAGGTGGCAGGCTGGCTCAGTGGAGGCAGAGCAGCCACGACATGTCAGGGACACGTTTGTACAGTGTAGTCTTCAAACCCAGTTCTTTCCAGTTGTTGTTGACTGCTGAGGAACAGAGACTCCGTTATAACAGAAGAATCTCCTGATATGTGTGAAATGCCATAGGGAACAATAATACAACTTTGTGGAGGAAGAAAGCTGGTTTACTTTATTTCCAGATATTTATAGCTCACTTGAACATTTTGACAATTGCAAAGAATTCTGTAAACTAGCTATTTAAACACCCTGTTGAATGTACCCCAACAGGAACTTGAGGGGATTATTAATTTTGTGGCCAGAGAGAATTAAACTTGTGATTCACTGGAGAATGTGCCAAAACAATTCAGCCACAAATTTTTAAACTTTCAGGTTTTATAATTGATCTTTTAATTAGAATGTTACTCCAATTGCCCTTCTTCATGTGCAAATCAATCATTTCACAAGCCAAAAAATCTCCAAACCCCTCACTTAACTTTTCAGCATAAGAAACTGCAATGCCTCATACAATTGCTCTGTTTAAAATCTAAGGTTTCTCAAGAATTGGGTTAAAAGGAGTAACTTTTTGGAGGGACGACTCCATAACACCAGCTTCGCCACACTACAGGAAAACTTTCATTCAGCCATTACCGTCTCCAAGGAAATTGAAGTTAATTCTAGCTACCACCTTCTCAGATACAGACTTCTGGTAAAAAATGTATAGCCTATTTTTGAAACCTCTGTAAATATCTCTAATGACTTTTGCTGCTGCCTAGATCAATTTCCTGACTAGCACACTCCAGATAGCCTAAATTAAAATATGTTTGATATTACGTGTCATTAGCAAGTGAGCACTCTTACCTTTTTAGATACAAGACATCTTTTCATCATTTGCATTTGAAAGGGATGAGTAATTTTCAGCTTTGAGAGAATTTAACCCACATGCTTTCTGCATAATTTTGCATTTCACTTAAAAATTCTCTCTCTCATGCCATACCTTTCATATCCTTTTATGCTTAGGTTTCCCAGCACATCTTACTCTGCCAGTTTGTCCATATCTCTCATGAGTACTGCTTGGGAATTCCCAGAAGGGAGATGAAAGCTCAGTCCTGCTCTGTTTTTCTTCAAATCACTTCACCAATGTCTGCTGGGGATTATCCATGGAACATAATTTAAGAAAATAATTTATATACTACAAAAAAGGCGAAGTAAAAGTAAGATTTATTTTCCACCTGATTAATATTTTGCTAACTTAGAATTAGACATTTTTATTTTAATTAAATACTCATCCCCCATCTTCTATGGGGCTCCCTGCAAGTCTCCTTCTATATGGAGAGGAAAAAAAAAAAGTCCTAGAACTTTTCCTGCTCGCTTTAGCTTTTGTTGCAGATTTATTACGTGCTGCTTCTTCACCAATAGAAATCAACACTGAGAAAAATAGAAGAAAGTCATCTTTTTTGTGGGGCTAAATAAAAGCTACTCTTGAAGAAGCATCACAAGTCATCTTATGTACCTTTTACTAGTGTTGTCAGTGCAAGGATGTTCTCTATTTATAGGATCTAAAGGATACATTTTGCTACTGAAAAGGCTGCCCCATCTCTTTTCAGTCTGTACGTAATGTTCTATGGCAAAATAAGGCAATGCACACAGTCTGATGGTGAACATCACATCCCGTTTTCATGTTTTATGGCCCTATCTTTATAATTATTTTATTATTATTGGCACTAGTAACCTTTTAGTTGTTTGCGTAAATGACATATTTGCTCCTTTTCTTTTCTTTTTTTTTTCATATTTCCCAACTATAATTCTTACTTCCTGATTTCTCAAGCCTTCATCTTGATAGCATTAAAGATCAAACTTTGAGTAGGAATTCTCAAGAAATGTCCTGGTTGCAGTGTAGTGTACTGGCTATGGTTTAGCCAGTCTATAATAATATCAAGTATTGCATAGCTCATTTTTGCTATTGTTTTATTATTACAGATTTAAGTACATTTCTTGTTATATTTGTCTGAGATGAGTTGAATCATGTGTGAAGAACAAACTGCCTCTTCTGAAGAGATTGACCCCCCCATCTTTTCTGGGCCCCCTTGGCAGCTGATACTGCTGCAGCAGAAGTCTAGCCTCCCTTCTTTAAAGTCACATTATGAAAGGTGCCAACTAGATAGATAGGCCTCAAACATGACATATCCCATTCATCTCTATGTCAAAAGAAGCAACATAAAATTATTTATGAATGCTAGGCAAACATCCACAATAAATTGCCACAGCATTTTTGCGGGCCACAAACGATAAGAAACGCTGTTCCTAATCATGTTTGTTGTGCACTCCTTTTCTATAAAAAGACATGGAAGTGGCAAATGACTTGCTGTTTTTATGCATACAGCATTGTGTCATGACTTCTCTCTGCATAATCTAGCACAGTCATCAGAAGTCATCACTTTTGGAACAGTATCTGTGCATTTTCACTTAGCTGCTGTACCAGCAGCATCTTCTTACTCTGTATTGTTGAGTTACTTGCACTAGAAACAAGGACATGAGGCTTCTCTTGACTCCAGTTTATGTTGTGGGAATCACTGTTCTCAAGGGATGTCATTGAAGCAGAACAACCAGCAGAAACCAAGCCTCAAAAGCTGTTTTCAGCACCTCCACTGAAACTATTTTCTGCCACTTCTATTCTGGTAGACTGAGGACCAGCCTGTGATATATAAAATCACCACAAGATTCCTCTACTTACCAAGTAGTATCTGTAAGGGTGTTTTTTTCCCACAATAATTTTCCTTGGTCAAGGTTTGACTTAGTCAAGTTGTCAGTTAGCTATATTGTCTCACAAAGACCTATTATTAAGTGTAAGCATATCTAATAATCCCAGCAGCTCAAATAAATTTATTCTCTTCTGAATCTTTCTAAACGTACTAAATTATTTAAATTTACGTGTTTTGCACCATCTCTTTAAAGGCATGAAGGTGAAGAATGTAAAGTCAAATAAAATTTGTATAGAACAAGTTTAGTTTAATATTGTTGTGCACTTCCTGAAAGAGGGGAGAAAAAAGAGCACAAATAGAAACAAAATTGAACAGAAACAATCAGAATCACAGAAAAAAAGGCATATGACCTTAATTCAGAGGCATATCTCATGTGACCTCTGCTTCCTTTGCTGCTTCAGTGTGATATCTTTCCAAGGAATTATTCTTCACAATAGTGTCCCAGGCATGAAGTCTGTTTGACTATTGCTGCTTCTTTGGTCAGAGTAACTATACAGCACTCAAATATAAGTCAATGTTATTTAACAAAAGATAAAAAGAGGATAAAAAAGGGGGATTTTACTTCTCTAGGCACAGAATAAACAAATGTGGAAGTTTTCCTGTCTCTGTGCCTCAGAAGTCTCACACTTTGCTTCTCTGAGTCACGTTTGTGGGTACTTTCCAGACATTGCCTTCAACTCATGTGCATGTGTATGCATACACAGAGCCTGCTCACGGAGAAGCCTCCCTGGTACCATTATGTTTAGCTCCAGCTTACCATGAGACCACTACTGCAGGTGGTAACACCACAGTTCTTGTCTGTCCCTATTGTCTAACAACATCTACTTGCTCTTTTGGTTGAGCCTGAAGTAGGCTTTAGAGTGAGCCTTGGCACTATTTTTCTATTAAAATCTCCTCTAAGTTAATCTGTAACACCTCCTAGTAAACAAAAAAATTTCAAATTCCTTCATTATATAATTGATTCACTTCTTAAGGTTTAAGCTACACAAGCTAGCTTCAGGGCAGACTCACCTCTCACATCCCCCGAACTGCTATAAACCAAACTAGATTACCAGATCAGCTAATAAACCGACATTAGGTTATGTGACCACAGCTCCTTTCACCCACTCTGACCAGAAAATCCAGAATTCAAAAGGAACAAGATGGGCTGCTCCTGGACTATTACTGCTTTTAAAGAATATTTTGACTTTCTAAAAACATTTTATGATGGAGTCTTTATTTCCATGATCAAATATTATTTATTCCACAGGAATTCTGACACATTTAGTACATGTGGTCAATGTCATCCTATTTCAAATGAGGGTTGTACACCAGAGGAAAATATTGCCCACCACCCCAAACACCTGCCTCTTTCATTCCAAATCTGGATGTTGCTGTGAATAGCTGGGATTGTGTCGCTGCATCTCTTCACGAGTCCTACATGATGCTGAGCAGGTCACCCAAACCACAGTTTTCAAAAACTCTTACATGAAACAGGTTTGGGTGAAATTGCAAGTGTAGCAAGAACTCACAACTCTGGCTGGAGCTGATTCCCATTGCATAAAACTTTATAGAAATGTTAAGTGCTCTGAAGCATTAATTCCAAGCTGGCTATCTAAAAGCAACGGACATTTCTGACAATGGGATATTAGCACAAACCATTTTTACAGGAATACACGGAAGACAAGTTCACTAACATTTGTGAATCAGAGCAAATCTCCAGAAATTTTGGCAATGGAACAGACAGCTTTCAGGTGTCCTATCATAGTATAGGACCCAGAACTCTGAATTAGTAGTCTGCAGAACATCAAAGGGTTTTGCATAAAGCCAGTACAAAAACTGAACGCCTTCTCCCACCACATGTATATACAGTGTTATTCCCACCACATGTATATACAGTGTTATACACACAAAGGAACAAGGAGAGTTGAGGAAAGCAAAAGGAATAAACACACATTCCAGGCTAAACTACTTGTAGGTATTTGTAAATGAAAACAGTTGTGGCAACACTGCAAGACAAACCTTTTTCCCAAAAGTTAGGTGTTTCTCCAGTTTAAAAAGCTTGTAAAGTTCTGACTTGCACATAACGTGAGGAAAGGGAGGCATCTCCCACGGTGTCCAGCATGTTGGGCAACCTAACACCAGCATCCAGACCATGCAAAGAGTGACCACTTTTACGTTTCTGGGTCTGAGTACGTATCTGTATCCTGCTCAGGCAAGGCTGGGAGCTCAGCTCTGTGCACCCTAGTTGCCACTGAAAGGAAGCCCAGTCAAACATCACAGCAGAAATCATACTTATTTTTCATAAATGACCAGTATTATTTAAAGGATCAACAGTTACATGTAGTCACAAGCTAAGCTAACCAGAAAGACAGCAAGGAACAAGCATGTATCATAAAACCTACCCCTCCCAGTAAGACTGTGTGAGGCCTGGGTTAAATAATTTGTGCTGCCTGAGGGAATCTGACCTGACATGTTCCACCTCGAGGTGAATACCCTGATCACAAAAGGTCGGCTATTTTAAGGCACAAGGGTGACGTGTCCCATTATTTCTGTTTAAACTGTTCCACTTTGCATGGAATGAATATTCATTGAGCCCCTGAGAGAATGAAAGTTCAAAAATGTGTCTATAACCGGGTTGTTAGTGTGCTCAGCAGGGAAGGTCCGTGAGAGGAACGTACTCTTTTGGAATATGAGAGCATACCTGGCTTAGCAGGTATAGCAAGGGTATTGATGATCTGTTTGGGACTGAGGTGCTCACACTTACGATAAGATAGAATTTGAATGCTTAAATATGATTGTGGCAGCAGACCTCAGACACAGTACTGAGGCTACTTGGAAATTAGTAGCTGTCTATTTAGTGATGGATGATGTGAGGAAAATACAGCGTGAAATCACTCACAGTGATAAGAATAACTCTCCTACAGCTGCAAGAATAAAATTTCTTCCTCTAAACTACCCTTATATATAGATCTAAGAGTAAAAATGATTCTGGCAGACAAGTAATTAAGTAGAATGACTGCAAAGGCCTGATAATAGATTGTCCTAAATTCAACAAAAAGCCCTTCATCTGAATATACTAAAAACCAGATTAAATAACTGTTCATATGAACTCTTCCATGAAGGTATTTTTCCCTTTAGACTGTTGCTTTAATGACTGTGTAATTATTGGAATGAATTGGGTTTGAAGGAACACCATGATTTTTAACATAGGTTTTATCAGGCAGTGACAGTTCTTTTGTCTTATTGTAACTTTTTATTTTCACTTGCTGATTCCTTACTATTGGATCAAACTTCAGTTGTCAAGTGGGTGATAAATTAATCTCTGGTGAAAAGGTGAACTTTTAAGTCTGTTTAAGCTGACCTCTGTTGGCTTTCCTCAGGAATAAATCTGTCCCACAAAGTTTATTTTGAATAGAGAGATGTTGCCAAAGTTAGACTGTACAGATAAATAAATAAATTTTTATATATTGCCCTGAAATGACATTGCGATGGTGAAGAGTAATTGGGCATGTCTTCTTTTATGGACAAAACTATAGAATTTAACAAGAGGGCACAATGCTGTTTTAAGATTTAGCTTTCTGTTATCTGTATGCACTATCTCTTAGACCACCTGGAATTACATTTTTTAAAAATAAAGGAAACATTCTATTCCTAGATTATTTTAGTTCTAGTGGGGAACAACACAGCATCCACCAGAATGAGTGGCCAGTTCACACTGACTGAGATCAGTGGCAGCTGTGCTACAGAGAAGGATCTGCCCACTCTGATTGCGGCTCATGCAACTGGAAAGACAGTGAGCTTTTAACTAAGGAACACCAGGGGCGCCTGTGCCTTTTCAGTTCAGTTAAAGTTCATTCCACATCTTCTGGCTGCCAAAATTCAGCAGGTTTGCTTCTGTTTGCACATATGTAGCTGGTTTGGCACTGCAACTTCGTTTTGTGTGAAAGAGCAGCGGCAGTCACTGCCTTCACATGAGCTTTGCTGCATAGTTGTTTTACTAATAAAGACTGAATACACCAGATTAATAATCCTTTCTAAAGTAGAGTTGGGTTTCTGTCTCTCTAAGAAATGCTGCTTGATTCAGACCACTGCTTTGATACCTTTAATTTATCTACAGAACTTTTATGCCATTCATCTTCCATGAAGTGCACCTTCTAGCCTATGCTGATTTACACTGGCTGGGGACTGTGCAGGAAGAATTTAGGTTACATTTTTTCAGGACACTTGATAAAAAATATCTGGGGCTTGGCAGGCTCTCGTATTCCAAAATAAAGATTTTTGAGTGCCCAGGGAGAAAATATCTCTAGCAAAAGTTATTTAAGAAGAGGCAGAGTGAGAAGATTACATCAGAGGAGGGACATCATCCCAAGCTTTTGGTTTGCTGGCAGAAATCTAGTCTACCTCAGGAGCCCTCTAAGACTCCATTCTGCACAGCATCAGTAGATTTTATAAACCACAATTATACACTAGGAAATATTTCTTTTGTTCCTGCTTATAGTTCATTATCCCATCTAAGGAGGGGTAAACATGAACCTTTCCCTCTCCAAGGACACCCATGCATTCTGTATAGGAACCATCATTTACATTTGTGTATGCTATGAAAAAAAAGATGCACTTAATTCACTTTGAGACTCATTGTCTTAAAACCACAGAGACACAGATCTGGGAAGGACAACAGGAGGCTGAGGCTGTCCTGTCAGTCCCCTGCACTGTCCCCAACAGGTATTGGTATGAGCTGTCCTTAAACACATCCAATAAAAGACATTCAGACATATTATTGAGAACTACTCCAGTACTTCAACAGCCAAAATATTCCTTCTTAAAAGATCGCACTAGTAATGCAATCTAGGGCAGACAATTTTTTAGTTCCAATAATTTCTTCTTGTCCTTCATCACTGGTCTTAAAAAACAATGGATCATTACTCTTTTTGTAATGATCTTTTTCACATATTAGAAGACTTACCTTGTCCCCTTTTAATCTTTCCTTTTATAGCCTAAAAGAAAGAAGTTACCGTTCTTTGTGGATTGTGTTTTCTAAACTCTTTAGCATTCTTTGCACCCTCCTCTGAATTTTCTCCATCCTCTTTTTTAAAAACTGATGTCTAGAAGTGGACACAGTGATCTGAGACCCAGTTGGCTTCCAAGAAGAGCAGAATAACTACTCCCCAAGGGTTATGTACAGTATTCCTATGGTTGTATCTTTGACCAAGACAATTTTCTACAGTAAAAATATAATGTTGTTACTCATAGCCAGTTTGTGATTCACTACAACCCCCAGATCCTTTTCTGTGTAAAGTCACTCCTGTTACATTTGTCTATTTGCATTTGTCTTTCCTGATTTTCATCTGCTTTTAATTTCAGACGATGTCTGATTTTTCAGGGTCCTTTCATTTCCAGTTCTGATCCTGTCACCAAAGTAGGAGTAACTTCTCCTTTCACATTGTCTGTAGATTTTCTAAATGTATTAATTGAATTTCATCATTCAATCATTAATAAAAGTACTTAGAAGAAATGGGACTCCAGGTGAGGTACCCTTCCAGCTCAGCATGAATCACTGAAAATTATCCTTGGCAGTCACTCTATAACAACAGCGCGCAGAGGAGTGGGTTCAGCATGCACTTTACCTGGGTGTGGGTAAACCACCCCAGTGGCTGTGGTCGTGCCTAGCTCTTATCCAGGGAAATTCAATTTTTCTTAGCATTACAGTCTATGACCCCTTTGCTCAACATCCACCTTTCCAGAAAAGTTATGTGGTATCCAGAGACGGGCTGAGAGGCAATGGTGACAAGCCAAAATATAGGAAATTACATTTAAACTCAAGAGAACATATTTTTTTGCCTGGGGGGGTGGCCAAACACTATAATAAGTTTCTCAGAAAGGCTGTAGAGTCTCCATCTCGGTGATACACAAAACCTAAATGGACATAGCCCTGAGCAATTTGTTGTAGCTGACCTTGCTTGAGCAGAGTGCTTGGACTAGAGATCTCCTGAGGTCTCGTCCAGCCTCAACCATTCTGTGATTCTGTGAATTTATGAGACAATGTTATTTATTTTATACATCATTGCTTGAATCATACAGTGTTTTACAAGCAGCTTTAACTTTTTAGAATAATAATTTTAAATAGCCTGGAGTCATGTTCTCATCTGCAGTCAAAACCTGAAGGTTAGTCTGGGGATTAGATTAGATATTTTGCTAGTCTCTGCAATACTGTGAGTGACATGTAATATTTCAAATAGTATTTGAAACTCTGTCACTGACTTCTCTGGAGACTGAGTGCACATCTTTTTAAACATAGATCAAAGTTTTTCTCCTAGAGTTTGAGCACTGGTATCAGACAGTTTCGCTGCTACAGCCTTCCTCTTCCGACCATTCCACCTTTAAAAAGCAGCAAGTCATTTCTAAGGAAGCCGAAGCTCAATGCCAACACTATTAGTAAAGATCTACATTCAAATTCATGACTCATATGACCCAGGGTAGGCCTCTGCAGTCAAATGGGAGTATTGGCAAGCATCACTTGTGACCTGGACTCTGTCCCCTGTGTTCCCAGAACCTCACAGTCACTTCATTAGTGCCCACATGGATGAGTAACATGAATAGCATGAGTCACAGTCAGGGACTGGATATGCCTCAACAGTCTTTCCACTGTGCCTAAGGTTTTTTGGATTAGTCAAGAAGCCCATGTCCCAGCAGGGCGGTCAGACTGGCAGATGGGTGTCTCTGGCCCCACTACAAGAAAGTGTCTAATCACAGCCATCCACTGAGAAGTTTGTCACTGGAGCAGCACAGGAAATAACAGGATTGTACCTTACTGAAGATCTGGGCCAAAATGTGTTTGTCTTGAAGCTGGAAATTTTCAACATTTATCCCTCCTAGAAGAAGTCTACCTTTCTTCCCTGCTAAAGTCAGTGGGGAACCTCTGGCTTCTGACTTCACTAGGCACAGGACCTGACTCTTAAATGAACCCACAGCTTTTACAGATTACTGGCTTGGAAACTGACGGACTGGCCAAAATACTTCCAGCTAGTCTTGTAACCTGATTTTAATACTTGGTAGAAATGTTAGAAGTATTCATGCTTCTTTTTGCTCCCTTATTTACCAGACTGTTTTTCAGAATTTTTCCACTTTCATGCCAGAGTTTCTAGTTGTGAAATTCTGTAAAACTCGCTTAACTGTAATGGAGAGTTTTAAAATTATCTCTTCAGACAGGTTACTAAAATGTAATACATGCACATGTTCCTGAAAGCAATGCAATAGCAGGGTGTGGAAAAAATAACATTTAACACAACTCCCTCTATACATTTATCTTATGTAGTTGAAATCCACACTATGTCAGCTGTGATACAATTGTATAATAGTGCTTCTTCTTTTCTCTTGCATGTTATGAATACCATTGTTTTCTCACTTATTGGTAATCCTGCCTCATAAAGTCCTTAAAAGGCTAGATGAGGCTTTTCTCTTAAATCTTCCCTTGGAATTTAGGTTTCCATAAATGTGTGTCTTCTATTGACAGACCTTCACATTTCCTTGTCCCAAATGAGTGATTTTCCCCAGGTTATTTTATATAAAGACATCAGGTCTATCCTACAGGTGAGATAAATATGGGAAGGCCTCATTTGCAAGTTCTGCCAGAGCACAGTTATGAGGTGGACACTGGATAGTTGAGTATCAATGGTTTTTGCAGAAAAATAAGAGCCTGGGGCATGTTACCACTGGAAACTGAAGTGCCAAGGTGTTGTAGACACCTAAAGGAGCTCAGGAGGGTTTTGTGAAATCCTTAATGATATGTGATTTAGGTGCACTGAAAGGTAGTTCTGTAACAAGTCCTCCAGTGAATGTGGCCTCTTGCCCTAGTATTTTATCATACTAGTCAATCTTAAGCTAAATAGGGAAATGGTGAAGCATTGGCCTGACCACTGAGGGAAGGTAGCAACCACACAGTATTCAAACCCACCAGCGTTTGTTTCTTCTAAGAACTTGTTTTGATCTTACGATCTTACACCTTTAAAACTCCTATGCTTCCTTACCAAAGGTTACTGAAATGCTGGTTTTAGCAAAAAATTGGCTGCCTAGAGCTATTTTTACTAGCGGCACGACCCTCTAGTGAGGCTAATTCACATAACTTCTATCTGACTTGAGGGCATATAGATTCACATTTCTAATTAATATCACCCACATGGCTAGTTTACTAGGACCTGGAAAATTCAAATGTGCAAGACAAACACAAAAGTATATGTGTTTTTCCTCCCTTCCCTGACAAAGCTCACAGTAACTGTGCAGATACAAGGGTGTGTGTGGACAAGCAAGAGGCAAATGGAATAAAACTCTAACAGTAATTCCCGGAAATATTATCCTGCTAAGATGCTTTTGTCTTACTGCAGTAATCTCTACAGATAGCACCCTCCCACTTCCAAAAAGAGCAAGCAATCTTGCACACTTATAACAGCAAGTCATGATTTCCATAAGGCACGTCAGAATGAATGCTCATACACTATTGGTTTCTTAGAAGTTATATTGGGCCAAAGCATTTGCACATTTCTAAGACAAATCTACTGCTATAGCACTGGAGGCACATCCCCATTACCACACAGTGTTTAGCTATTTCAGGAATAAAGAGTTTTAAGAGCTCCCCAAGGTTAAATACAGCATCCTGTGTGCAAGCCGAGTTGCTATGGTGACACTGCTTCATACTTGCATCACTCACTTGTTTAATATAGGCCTATGGCCTTCTGTTTTCTAATTGCTGATGAACTATCAAACTGAGATTAACTGTACAAAGGTGATGTGAATCATATTTCAAAACACCAAACTAAATGTGGTACAATTAAACCTGAGAAAAATGCAACACCACAAACAAAACTCTGTTAAGACAGATTTTAGGTTAAAGCAGCACCTTTTAATTTGAAGCAATATTGTTGGAACCTAGTAGACACAAAATATGTTTCAAGAGGTAAAGCTGGAAGTAGGATTACAGTTACAAAAACAAGCCATTAAATGTCAGGGAAGTATATTGCTGTCATTCAAAAACAGTAGCATGAGGAACTCTGGATATTTCTAAGGTTTGGGTCTCAGTTCTTTGTGTTGTCTTGGTCTCCACTCATTGGGAATTAAGCTTCACTATCTACTACTTGGAAACAAAAAAATATGTTCCACTAGATAGTAAATTAATAACATTTTTAATTTATTTGCACATTGTTTGGTTATACCTTTATTTACAATTCAAAAAGTTTGATGTTGTTTCACAAAGCTTTCCAAGAAAGTGATACATAATATCATGTCTATGGCTCTGATAATGATCTTGTGAGACAGCAATTGACTTTAGGCAACTTACTTCTTGATAGGGATCTTAAAAGAGATCCCAGCTCTTTCCCCAGATGGGTCTTTGGGTTTTTTTCACCTCTAGCTAGAAATAATTAAAAGATATGTGAAAAGTTAGTATTTTCTAAAACAGTTAGGCCTTTTGTTTTAGGGAGAGCACTGTGATATTTGTGTTGTGCTGTGGAGGCAGAACGTTTTTAGGCAGCTGGTGCAATTAAGTACTCCTGGTGCATTGTTAGAGAAAAAAATATAACCCGAGTAGATATTTCTCAAAGATCTTTTTATCCACAGCAAAAAAAAAGACTCTGATTGCATTTTTTTTACAAGCTCTAGAACACGCTGGAAGTGAAGGCTTCTCTGCTTCCTCTTCTCAGCATTTGGGCTTCTCCCTTCTGTGTCACTTGGCTTCTTTTGCTACCCAGTGACCTCTGGTCAAACACAGGCCAAAAAAGAAAATCTGAGACATATACTTCATTCCCTGTCATTTTACGAAAATTATTTTGAGGCAACATTTTTTTTTCCTTCATCATCCCCTTTTAACATGTTACAGCTCCCTCAGCACCAGCACACAAAGCTATTTCATGTATAACTACATATTACATGTATAACTGCATAATTCACCTGATCAGGTGTATCCAGGCACATTTTTCATTTGTAGCAATATGCACAATGTGCTAAATAATTTCCAAACACTTTAGAATTACCTTTCTTCTGAGAAAGTCACAATTTAGGCCCAGAACAGTAAGAGGAACAAAAAGAGATAATTTATACAAAAATACTATGACTCTGCCAAACTGACTGAGGAGAAAAGGGGACTTAGATGTGGATGAGGTCAATATATTCTTATCCCCAGGATGCTGTTGATTACCTTTGCTGGAAATATTAAGTTGAATGTCACTTTTTTCTTTAATTTCAAATTTTCTGTAGCTAATGCTTATAAAAGAATAACTTAATGCTGTCTACTCTGTTGTGCTGTTGAAGAAGTCTCTAGTGCATTTAGAAAAAGACATAGAATGTATTTTTATTTTTAAAAAATTTTATTAGTGCAGTAAGTAGGGAGTGGATAGACTGAAATATCTAATTCACAATAGATCAAGAGGCATATATTTAGGACAGGAATCTTTAAAATACAGCAAATTTAATCTCTCACAAGAACATCTAGTTTCATCCTTCGGTGTGTGTTCCTCTGGAGACCTGAGGAGTTTGTAGTTCAAAGACAAAAAAAATATTTTCTGTGAAATGTGTGGGTATATAGATCCTAAACAGAAATTAAGAATTATTATTTGAGAAAGGAACAGTAATTATGACTGTTACAACTTTAAGCTGCTGCCTTCAGTGTCTGATGCTTATACAGAATCATAGAATGGTTTAGGTTGGAAGGGATCTCAAAGATCATCTAGTTCCAACCCCACTGTCATGGGCAAGGACACCTCCGCCTAGGCCAGGTTGCTCAAGGCCCCATCCAACCTGGCCTTGAACACCTCCAAGGATGGAGCATCCACAACCCCCCTGGGCAACCTGTTCCAGTGTTTCACCACCCGCAGAGTGTAGAATTTCCTTCTAATTTCCAATCTAAACCTACCCTTTTCCAGTTTGAACCCATTACCCCTTGTCCTATCACTACAGGCCTTTGTGAAAAGGCCCTCCTCAGCCTTCTTGTAGGCCCCAAGAAGCAGCATGTCACATGCTGCAACCTAATAGTCAGAAATTTGAGATCAGTAGTCACAAAGGAGGCAGTAATCTCATGGAAACCTCAGTCGCAGACCCTTCCTGCTCCCTTCTAGGGGACCTCAAGGGAGGGATTAAACAGTTGGAAAAGATGTTTAGGATCATCAAGTCCAACCATTAATCTAGCATTGCCAGGGCCCACTAAACCATGTCCCTAAGCACGACATCTACATGTCTTTTAAAAACACCCAGTGATGGTGACTCAACCACTTCCCGGGGCAGCCTGTTCCAGTGCTTGACAACCCCTTCACTGAACAAATATCTCCCAATATCCAATCTAAGCCTCCCCTGGCACAACCTGAGGCTCTGTCCTCTCATTCTATCACTTATTACTTGGGAGAAGAGACTGATATCCACCTCACTACAACCTTCTTTCAGGTAGTTTATGAGAATGCCAAAAAGTAATGCACTTCCAGGGCTTGTACAGAGACTGGTGGGATAAGATGCAAGTGCATTTTAGGGATACTCAACTGCCAGCAATTTGATGGGGAGTGACATTAGAGGTTTGCAGCACCTAATTTTAGGCTCCTGTTCTGCATTTTCCTCTGGCAGAACTGACCTCTGTTTATTGACCATACAAAGAGTAGGGAGAAGGTCTCTTATTTTAGCAGACTTGGTTACCAGCTCAACTGGTACCAGTCAAGACTTAGATCAAAATAAATGTGGTGATTTGAGTGTCATTCCAAGAGGATTTTAGCATTTAGAAGCACTGCAGAATTGTTACTGCTTTCAGTATGAAGTCATGAAAGCTGCCTCTTTCCTTCTTAAGGGTGGACCTTCTACATCTGCCTGGAATAGATGGAAAAGGAGCAACACAGGGCAACTTGAGCTGTCACTGCCATCCATCCAGAAGATAAATATGGGATGACAGTCTCCAGAGGTGTCAGCTTGGTGATGTTCAAAAGCATTGCAAACCTTGACAAAAATTCCAACAAAATAGCATTCCTCAGGTTAATGCTAGAAATCTTGCACTGTGGTGAACAGTTAGTACTAAAATCAGACTCCCTGCTGCCTTCCAATATAAAAATAACTCCGTACTTCTGAGTACACTACACAAGACAAAGCACACGAACAGTTTTTTAGAGTTAATGAGACAATTACTGGATGGTAGATAAAGATGTGCTTCTAGCAGTGTATTTAAAAGATCAGCCATGGGATGGATATCTACCCATTCTACATTTTCTGTTTCACAACAACTACTTTAAAAAATTACACGGACTGAATTGATATCCATGTAAGTTCCTTCTCACTCTCATGTATTAGACAGATACAGCTTAAAACAAACAAAAATGCCATTTAAAATCTACAATTAAATAATCATAAATATATTAAGACTTTATACTGGGGACTGTATTATCATGATTTCTCCATGCTTTCTACCTTCTTACTTGCAAGAACTTACGTAACAGTGGACCCTTCCACCTTGGTTATGTTGGGGAAAACTCCAGCGACCCATTAGAGACTCAAAGGCAATAAGAAGCATCTTTGAAGAACACTGTCAAGACAGCAGCACTTGGAAGTACAGCATACATGTACAGCAATAGTCCTTGCTCAAAATACTTCTACTCTAGATAAACCAGACACAGGGAAAGAGAATAAGAGTATTTACATAGAGATTTGCTAAGGTCACAGAGGAAGGCTGGTAAAGACCTTGGAACAAGACTTCATTAGTTGTTATACCATCCTTCCTCTCTGATGATAAGTTTCTGCTGAGAAATGCCTGGTCTAAATTGAATTATGAGTTAATTAGCTTTCAGAAGGCTGAGTCAGAAGGCTCAAAAACTGTGGCCCATGAATTAGAAATAGAGCTCTTAGACATAGCATCTGAACTGTAACACAGAAAGAAAAGAAGGGAGGAAGGAAGGAAAAAGGAAAGAAAAAAACCCCCAGATTTTTTTAACTCTCTTTTTTGAAAGAATAGTCATTTACAAATCAAGACATGTAACTAGTTTCCAAAGCAACAGTAACTAAGAGAAACCAGTCATGGTTTTTGTTCGCTGTTTGACAACAGGTTTAATAAATGGACACACGAAATACTCCATCCAAACCCACAGCAATATTGTCATGATTGATAATTAACTATCTTATATTACAAAAGGAACTGCAAGAATATCATTAGCACAAGAAAAAGTAAAGAACATAATGCAAAACACTTCTCAATTGAAGCAAGTGTTACAGAAAGATAATGTACATTTTACTTTGTAGCAGATGTAAATGGTGAATTCGAGGATCAATTATATTTTAATATTGACAGTAGTATCTTGGTAATGAAGTGTAAATAGCTTCTTATTAACTAACAAAGACATTAGCCAAAAGGAAAATCAAGAGCTAGAAGCAGATCTCCTGGGCACTGCCTGAGAGCAAAAGCTTTCAGTGCAGTTCAGGGGACTGACATCTTGCATAAAGACAAACTTCTGCTGGAACCTGACTCATATCTTTAGTCTATATGCAAATGTCTAAGAATCTACACTTTTTTTTACAGTTTAGAGCAGAGCACTATATTCAGTCAGCAGGGGGTTTTATGCTTTTAACAGCTTGATGAAAATATTCCTACTAAAGCAGTCTTTTTGGAGGAAATTAGGGCTTTGGTTAATTTTCCAAGGTCTGCTTTTCATGCCCCCCTTGATTTTTCTATGAAATATAAAAACCTGAAAGACAGAACATTTTCTCTGAATCTCAACATTTTATGTTTGGAAATGCCAGCAGGTGTTCTGTGAGGTTCATTATCTCCCTGTCTCCATCATCGTCTTGGGTTGCTTGCCTGAGCACATCTCCCCTGGTGCATTGTTGTCAGAAACACCAGTGATGCTCCTATTTAGCAAAAGGTAGATCATCAGATACAGGATAAATGGAGAAAATGGACCAAAAAGATAATTAACTATTACTTGCAAAACAAAATAATACAATAGTCACTGAAACACTGACACAGAATACTGTCTGCGTGTCTGTGTATAGCTATTGGTTCCCAACTTCTTTTGAAAAAATACAACTAGCTATACTTTCCCCTACTAGCTATGAAGATTATCATTAGTTACTACTATCCTATGTAGCTACATAACTTACTGGGTACAAAGCTATTAAAATATACTTGTTTAACAGTGGAAACTTTTATACAGAATACTTCAAAATCACAGAAACTAAAGAAACACTTTTCCCCAAGTCATCTTGGGAAATTTCACCTGCTACAGTGTCAAGCCACATAACCGTGCCGTACTCTGCCCATTACAGATCTAGCTCCTTAGAAAAATATTAGCTATGCAATTATTAATGAAATTAATGACTCAGTCCTGCGGAAGCCTGCCAAAAACTATGGGCTCGTCTGTGGTTGGTGCTAGCTTATGAGAGCTGTCTGGTCTTGAGTGCCAGTATTACCCCACGGGGCACTGCAATTGCCACATGCAGGATTTCAGCAGTAACGGAAGGTCTCTCAGGATTTCCCAAATGTGACTCTCTCGAGTGGGATTCCCCTTCTCCCTCTTGAATCACAAGCATGATGCTCCCCTCTGCATCCCTTGCTTGTGCCTCCGATGGCTCCACTGTTACCAGACAGACTAGCAGGGACTGATAGCAAGAGAAAAGACAAACAGGACAAATAACACCTCCACAACTCACCTTGTCCTAAAGGGAAGTGTCTGACTTTTCACCCTCACTTAAACAGCCCATCATTGTGTTTTCCCAAGCCACAGGGATATCACTTTGATACAAATCGAGCTTCACACAACCTTCCTGGGAGTGATATTGCTACATCTGTGCTGTGCAGGAGCTGGCTGACTCTGAAGGCTCAGTCCTGGAGCTCCTCTGAGACTCAAGTCATGCAGAGGGTGGACAGCCCTCTCAACTGGGTTTGCAGCCAAGAGGATCTGCTCCCAAGGACCTATTAGACACAAAAGTCTGTGGCTTTTTGGCCTGTCACACCAAGCTGAGGATTTAAAGGGTGTTGGTGTAGGCACTGGCATGATTTATAGGCCTGCCCTGCCATTCAACAAGAGCTCAAAGCTTTAGGATGTTCCACCAGGACAAAGCTGCCACAAATTGTGTTGAAAGTCAGACTGCCTCTTCATGGACATCTTTAGTAATATGAATAAGACTGATCTGTTCCGGGAGAGCATACCACGACCTAGTCACTCTTGGAAAGTATATGCTTGAACTTGCTCCAAGGTCCAAATTAAGCTGAGATTTTCCTCCAAGCCCAAGAGCTGACTCCCCCTCATCCTGGTTCCCAGGTCAATCCTCAGGGACAATCATGTGAAGACATGGGAAATTTGGACTGTCAGCAGGCTAGAGAATTTCAGATTGATTTCAGCAGCCAACATAGTGGTGCCTTTGCTCTAGAATCTCTCAATAGAGTCTATATTTTCCAAGGCTTAATGCCCACTCCTTGCAGGAGGAAACCCCTTTAATGTATCACATGCTGATGAAATATATTTAGGGACTTGTAAAGCAAATACTGTAAAAATGTAACAAAAAATGCTATCACAGCTATGTGCACTTGTGGGACAAAATTAAAGGGAAACAGTTCCAGGTTGAGGCCACAGTAACTTGGTAATTGAAATGTTATCCATAGCATCCTTTAAACAATGAGCCAAATGCTAGAGACCTTATTTCGAACACTGCTTTTTATTTCCTTTGAAACCTTATTCAAGTAATGTTTAGGATAAAGAATGAGCTGGTAATTTAGAATTTTTCCCACTGTTTGTCTACAATTTTCTTTTTAAAATACAAGGAGAAAAGGAAACAAAGGCTTCACGATGAGAACAAACTGAAATACAAGAACTTCTGTGGGAGACTGAAATAGCAGCAGGATTAAAAGCAGAAAATAAATGCATCCCACAGACTCCTTTCTTGCCTCTGAGCCTCTCATTCAAGTGCTGACCAGGACCACTGTGGCTTTGTTTATGGCATCTGACAAGCTCAAAGCCTCTGGCTGTAAGACTCCATTAGGTAGTTTTAAAGTGTTTTTTTAAGCTCTACGGAACAAGAAAACGGTATAAGAAATCAAAGTCCGCCCTTCCACATTTGCTCAGCACTTCACCTATATCGTTAATGTAGAGGTAAATTTTTGTGTATATGAAGGCATGCACGTGTGTGCATATGTATGCATATATAAGTTGAAATATTTTATTTAACTATCATGGAATCGGTAAGAACTGTTGTTTTTATTGGGGAACTACAGAAAAATTCAGAAGGACATGTGATGTGATACTTGTATCTTCTTGTTTTATAAAACTGATTAACTATATATGTAAGTTTTGCTAATTACATTTAACAGTTATTGATAGCATGCTAGCTTAAATTAAATAGCTTCTTTTTCATATTTAAGGACTTCAGGGGAATTTTTAATTACTTTTGGAAGAGAATGGATTTTTAGGGCTTGTTTCAGCACCACTGGAGTCAGTAATTTCTCATCACCCTCCACATCTGCAGGACTGAAGTCCCAAAATTCAAATGGCTAACAGCTGTCACCTTGCCCTCTAGTGGTATTTCCCTAAAGCCACCACTGAATAAGAAACAGATGGACTTGAGGTTTTTTTATTTATGAAAAATATAAACTAACTTATGTTGCAGCTGGAGAAGCAAATAGGTTTAAAAAAATGCCTAAGCGTTCTAATTTCCCCTAGCACAGCAGGCAAGATAAGGCTATTACAAAATCTCTGAGAACTTCACAGGAAGTTGCAATTGAAGGTCAGGCAACTCAGGTAGCCTGATTTATTTTGTTGTCAACAATTTACATTGTTGTCAACAATACTCCTATTTTTTTCAACTTCTTGTCCAGCATTTCAATGTCCTTCATCCCTGTTAAGAACATACTAATGTTCTGAAATTTTATTTGCTGTACAGGGACCATGATGTCAGACTTGTTGGATCACTAAATATCACCTCGTTTTGCAAAGACGAGGAGCAAAGACTAAAAAAACATCACGTCTGAAGGAACTGCTGCCTGTGATTTTCTGCAGGTGTCTCTGTGGCTTGTTTATAGGATGCAGAGAGAAAATGCTGAGAGTCAGAACTGGCAGTAGAGTGAAGGAGACAGAGGTCTTCTCGTGCTCATAGCGGAAAGAAGGCCAGATAGTGTCAAAGCACTTCTAGGCAGGCTGTGCTGAAACAGATTCATAGCAGGGTAAAGGAATGCTGCATTTGATAATCTATTTCATATGACAGTTCTGCAGTATGTTACATGCTTCTTATCTTGCAGAATATTTTTGTATCTATTTGCACTCTTCTGTGGGTAAAAGATAAAAAAAAGAGGCTGAGGGCAAGTCAAGAGAAAGACAAGTTGCTCTTAGGCAGAAAAGAAATTGAAAACTGAGGGTAAAATCCTATAGCAATCTAGGATTTAAATATCTTTTCTTAAGCCTTGTCATGTGTTTCTACCTGATTTTACACTGGACTAGCACCATCGGGCAGATGGTTGAGGAGCTGATCTAGCTGAAATCCAACCTAGCACAAGAAGAGGTGATTTCTTTTCAGCTCGATCAGCTCTTCTACCCAGTTCACCAGGTAAATCCTAAGACTGCAACAGGAGAGAGAAGAGCTTCCCAGGAAATGTGGACTTTGATCAGCTTCATCTGCAAACGTGCTGACTGAGAAATCTGGCAGAGACTTGGAGGAGAAACAAGGAGAGGACATAAAAGCATTGCTGTACAGGACCTCTGTGTAAGTCACCCAAGACTTTTATGTATCCTAGAGATTCACAGAGAAGAATTGCCTAATCTCTCAGAGTCAAAACCAGCTTTCTCCATGGTATCATTTTTTGATAATTCTGTTCAGGAGACAATTCAAGATGTAACTTCCACCAGTTTTCCATCCATTTGTATTTCAAGAGGAGTGGAAATCTGAGGCTCTGGCTTTTATGTTTCAGCATTTTTAAGTAGTCTATGGAAAAAGACTCTGTCAGAGGGACCTCACTGAAACCGTATGACAGGGAACAGACACTGCTTCCCTGGCAAAGTAAAAGATATTATTAGACTTGGGGCTACATTTATCCCAAACCTTTTCATTTCTAAACAGCACAATCATGACTGCAATATTCCTACTTAGGAAGATGCATAAAGACAATTCATGCCATCGCTATTAAGCCCTGGGAGGAAGTTACACTGGTTCTCATCTTAAGGATCATGGCCACTGGAGAAGTCTGCTTGCAAGCATTTCTAAAAGCAATAAAAAGAAGTGTCTTTTCAATAAGGCTTTCCTTTCTATCATTTCAAGAAAGGTTCTGTTTCACTCTGGAGAAGTTACCAGATAATGATAAATATATTTCTAAATTTTCCTCTGGGCCTAATCCTGAAGTCCTGAGCTGGTACTTAATCACCCTCTTCGCTGGCAAACACCCTTTTGCTTTGATAGTACAAGTGCAAAATTCTGTGCCAGTAAGGACATTTATCACTTCACTAGGAATTTTGCTGGGCCGTGCTTTCTTTGATCATTCAAAACAAAGCAAAAACGTTTACTAGAGATGATCATGAGCCACAAAACCCTGATCTGTAAGGAAAACTGGTTTAAAATACATATTTTGGCTCATTCTGCTGTGGAGATATTCTGGATAAGAGTTCATAACCTGAAGAAATGCAAGGCAACTTTAAAGTATAGTGATCTCCACAGAGATGTTTGGGTTCAGGCTCTCCTCCAGTTCTTCGCTGTGAGATTATAATTTACCCGAGTTGACTGTTTACTTCCTTCTTAGTGACTCCATCGCTGATGTCAGCAGTGTCTTGTATACTAAAATTCATAAGCTCTTTTTCTGAAAGCAGACTGCTATTTTCTTCTTATATAAAATAAAAATAATTCTAAATGCAAGCTTTCAGAGAAATGTTTGAAATGTTCAGACTTTAAGTACCTGGATTAAACAGCTGGTCTTCTTCATTTCCCTTTATCGTCCATTGACATTGGTTATTTATTCTGAAAGTTTCTTGGATCAAATACATTTGACTCTCATCTGGACTCGACCTTTCAGAAAGTCTATTGCTTTATAGGCTATAGGTGGAGCTCAGAGACATAAGGCTTCTCACAAAGCACCTTAATCAGATTCTCATTCTACCAAGCAGTAGCTCTAAAGGTAAAGATACTGAATACAAAAATCTACAACGCTTTGGTCAGGACATTAACTTCCTAACTGTCTTTAAAAACCAGGTGAAATAAATCAATGACTGCATTTTAATCTTTATTGTGACTGTTATTTTAAAGATAGTGTGTGAATCTAGAGAGAGGCATTTGGACAATTCTGGTACAGGAACATGTATTCTGCCCTGACCTTATGAAAAAATTCCCACCAAATGCTGGACATTTACATGCAGGGCAGGCTGGAGAGAAAAACTTTAAGTGAGAAGTTATTTGCTTAGTTAAGTAGTTCAAAGACTAATAAAATCCATTTATTCCAGAAGATGCGAATCAGTCAAGCTACTAAACTAGTAGATGATTCATTGAATATAGAACTCAACAACTATATTTCTGTCTCTGACTCAGGAAATAAAAGCTTAGATATAATATTTGATCAAGCAGATAATATTCTTAAAATTTCCAGTGAACTTTCTATGTCCTACCTAACTTAACAGAAGTTCACTTCAGAATACAGCCTCAAATAGCTTATGGTTTCAGAATTAAAATATATGAGACCAAAATTTGCAAAAGTCTCTACTTAACTAGGCTATTTGGATTTTTACAGAAAGAACTCAAGATAGTTGAGTTGACCTTTACAGTGTACTAGGTATGCACACATAACATGTCTCAAGGCTAGAAAGTTAAATCATGAACCACCCCTTAAAATCTTTTCTAAATTTTGTCTGGACCATAATTGAAGTACATTTCTGTTGGAGGTAATGCCAGTGTATGTATTTTATATACATGTATGTGCATATATATTTATTTTCTATATAAGGTGTATTTGTACATACTGTGTATGATCTTTTTAATATATAAACAATATATAACAATAACAATTTATTCAGGTGCAAGACAAACTAATTGTGAGAAAGTTCAGATCCACCTTCCATTTCCAAGTAATCGTAGGATAGTGAGAATATTTTCAAAGACTAGTCCAAATATCACTGCTGCAGTGAAGTTGGAACTAGCAGCACAAGCGGAGAAAAATAGTCCCCAGCATAAGCATTTGGCCCCTAGCACTCCAGCCATTCACTTGATCTCATACTCTTCTTGCTCATACTCTGATATAACCTATGCAGCACTCGTACTAATTATGCTAAGAGACAGAAAGCTATCATGCAGCTGTCCACAGGCTCTGGATAATACATATTCTTGGACAAAGAAGTGTGGACATAATTTTATATTAACAAAGAGAGAAAAGAAAGGAATGGGAATGATACATCTAAGGAGGCAATAAGGAGATCTACAAAAGGCTGTGGTTATGCATAATTGACCTCAAGAGGCGCCCTACCGATGGATGTGTCTTCTAAAGGATCTGCAATGAGCTGAATTTCACTGGAAGTGCTTTACGTGTTTCCTTTTACCTGCTCTGGTTCTGTAGGACTACCACAATTCCTGGCAAAGTCACTGTGGTCAGACAGAGCTCAGAGCTCCACGGCAAGTTCTGTGGCTCTAAAGGTGAAAGCCTATACATGAAAAAAGTAAAGGTCTTCCTTGGTCTGACCGAAAAGTAGGACAGAAAGGGCAGCAGACTTTCTTGCTCTCTGCCTAGCCTCTGGCTTTGTTTAAAGCTGAGAAGACACCACCACACAGTCTCTCATGTCCTGGCCTGAGAGGAGGAGAGATTTAACCTTTGGCAAATGGAAGCCTTTAGGGACCTTTGTTTCAATGTTGTGGGCTGTGTTTCTATAAGCAGAGGAAGCCACTATATAGCACAGAAATATAGGACAAGTGATTACCTTGTGCCAGATCTGTGGAGAGCGGGTGGGAAGCATTCATCTGCATATGCTGTAACAGTTCATTAAGTGCGGTAAACTGCCAGCAAAATTTGCATAGTGGAAAGAGGGCGTTTCATTTTTCTCTCTCTGTGTTTTGAGACACAAAGACCATTGAATATATCTCAGCAGTTATCATATGAAGAGGATTCTGTTCACTACAGGGGAAGTACCTGGTAACACTTTAGTGGGGCTAGACTTTTGCCTTGTGCTCATCGGCTGCCCTTGGGCTCTTCAATCCAGACATCAAAGAATATATATTCCTAGCCTAGAAGAAAGTTTAAGATTTTATGCAATAAATCTTCACTGCTACATTGGCTCTACATAAGTTAAACATCTGTAGAGTAGTATAAGTGCAAAAGAAAATATCAGAACAGAGACCTTCAATGTGGCTGTGAAAGAAATGTCTTAATTCAACTGTCAAAATGCAGGATTTCATTGTCAAATAGTATCATATAATAAAGCTTTGCTATCTAGTTTGGGTGATCCTAGGTCATCTGTCATTTAACATTTAAATTATGTCAGGAAACTCACCACCATTCGTAATTCCACTAAGTTACTTCTTCCAAGAGAGTCCTTAAGTGATTTGCCTTCTCTTGGATGTATTTGCAGTATGGAATTATTTTAAAACAGAAGGAATGCTATGCCTTTGTACATCTCCTTCTGACAGTAGTCATCTTGGATTCCAGTCGAAGTTAATCAGATTGAAAGGGATGTGTTACTGTAATTCACTCCTATTTATATGCCCCAAAATATCATTTGCTGTGGGTGGCGGGGGAACCTCCACCAACATACTGATTTGTTCTGTTACTACATGTTCTTTGAGATTATCAACAGCCTGAAAAAATGAAACTGCCATATGTCTATACTCAGCTATTCTCCATTTATTTGAACGTACAATTCCTGTTTTATAGAGCTCTGGGTTTCATGCTTAATAGAGAGACTTAATAGCCAGGTAAATCCAATGATCTAAAGCCAAGCAGGACAATTATGATCATCCACCCGATCTTCTGCACCACGTATAATCCTATCAAGTCATAGCCCAATCAATTTGCCGTTGAAGCGGGCTATCTGTTTTAAGAAGATACCCATTTTAGTCAGCTGCAGAAAGCCTGAAAGTATGGGGCTGGGTATCAAACATTTTTCTGAAGAAAATGGAATCAAGCAGCAGACATAGCTATGCAATCTCACCCATAGAAAATTACACTTTTGGGAATGTTGACATAAATCAGTGTTTTTGCAGCAATGTACCATGTTTGGAGTATATCCTTGGATACTGTGCAACGTTGCTGAACGATTTCAGGTCCTCTGTGTATCCCCTTTTTTTTCTTTCTCCTGCAGTCACATGAAGACATAACATTTTCTATAAAGGAAAGGAAATGATGAGTACAAGGAAAGTGTGGCACGTCCACCAAGGGCAGTCAGATCAGCTGCCTGCAGGAATATTTCTGCTCCATTCACTAATTTGTGGGGGAGCAGGATCCCTATAGTCACGGCAAATAGCTTTTCTGGTTTGACATATTACACAAAAGCACAAATACAAATAGGACTTTGTTATCAACAACTACAGGATACATCACATTATTTCCTACCAGATAAGAAAAGCTATAGCCAAGTAAGATTTGACCAGATCTTAAACACTGCCATGAGACGAAGTCTAGGTTCTGTCACTACTACTCAGGTTCTGGTGCTGTTCTTTGATGACATGAGGTGGGAATCTCCTTTTCCATTGTTTTTTTTTCTCTTTTCTTGTACCACATCCATCACTACATGCTATGCAGAATTAGTTTCTTCTGTCAAATCAGTACTTTATCACAGTCTGTTGCAGGTTTGTAATCCCTGCTGCTTGCTATGGTGTTCAGAACCACCTCACTTCAGTCTGTATTACCACTAGACCATTTTTAAGGCAAGTAATATTCATTGTTACAGCATTAGCTCTTTGGTTCCATACTCACAAACTTACTTACCCTATCTGAACAACAATGCCTGCCCTTGATACTGTAAAGTGTTTTTTCAACTCACAATGTGCTGCAAAACCTTTCATGAATCTCCACCTACAATAAAAGACATGTAGACCATAGGCTGCACCTTGGTATGGGCCATGATCTATGAGAACAGTGTCTGCACTGGTGCAAATTTCTTCAAATTTTCTCCTTGTTTGCCATACAAGAGTGAGCTAACTAGAAGATACAAAGCAGCTTATACCAGCCCCACCAGCAGAGCTTCCTCCTAGCTGCTGAGGGGGAGCCAGGAGCAGAGCAAGAGAGAGGCGATTCCTCTGGGGAATGCCAATATGCACACCAAGCACAGAAGCAGGGCTCTGCAGTGGGGGGGCAATGGCACCTGGAGGACAGGAAACTTGTGGGAGGAGGACTATGGGTGCAAAGAGTTCATCAGGTGGTGACAGGCATAAGCAAGTGAAAGCTGGGTGCAGGATTTTGGAGGGGAAAAGTTAGATCTTCCACATCTTGATTGACTGGAGTGGATGCAATTTTTGAGGTGAAGGTGGAGAAGAAGCATGTTGGCAGAGAGGTGGAAGGTAGAGATTGAACACTTGGTGCTGGCCAAGTCCATCTAAACTATAACAGGAAGGTAAGAGTGAGCCCCATGAAGGAAACTTGGGAACTGATAGTTCAGTGAAATGACCACAGAGTAAGACTGAGCTCTAATCTTGGATTAAATATTGATTCAGTGTATTGCCTTGGGCAAGGAATTGGTTAGATGGGATTAATTAAGTCTATCTACCTATTTCAAAGGGCTGCTGCAAGTATTAATTAGTCATTGTTTGTAGATTCCTTTGAAGATGAAAATGTAGAATTGTATAATTAAATGAAATCATTAGACATAAGGTTATGTGACTTTGATGTTTTCCAAAAGTACATAAATTAATACCATAACATCTACTTCCATTTTATTCTTAGGCATATTTGTAATCCTGGATAAGGAGTTAACCATGTCTGTAAAACATTCCTACAGTGGTTACATGAATGAAATCCATTTTATAAATAAGGCTATATTAAAATTATAAAGATTAAAGCAATAAGGTTTAGATTTATATATCAAGCTTCCTGTTGATATTCAAAGACTTAGTGAATTGGAGATAGACCGCGGCTGTTATAAAGTATTGTTTTATCTGTAGAACCCAGATTTCTGGTCGCTTTCCAGCACTTAGGAATTGTAGCTGACGATCCTCACAGCAGCAGTGAAACCCCACTGGAGAGAAAGGAGTTACTGATGTACACATGATAAGGATTACAGTGCATATATTTCACTGTCTTCTCCAGGACAGGCTTGGGCCAGCATGTATGAGAAGAGTGATGGATCTTACCGATCTCCTGCTTAAACAATCTGAAAGGTGGTGATATTCTGGCTGGCACACAGCTTCAGAAAGCCTAAACTGTCAAGGACATACTAAATCAAAAGACACCACACAACTTTACATCATCATCTCAGGCCAAATGTGTCAATACCTATGACAGAATCATGTCTTTGAAGTTCAGTGGGTTTTCGGGCCTGTGCACCTATTCACACGAGTGTTAACAGAGGTTCCTGCGTGTTTTTTCATCATGATATAACACTGAGTAACTTTATACCTATGGCAGGAACAATTTCAGGTGGTAATAAAGAATTTATCATCATAAATTACTCTTAATCATGAAAAGCTGCTGTGTAGTTTCTAGACTAGACTTGTTACCAAAGACTTTTTTTCCTCTTTTTTTTTACGTGGAACCCTATTAAATGTTTCTGAAAGGACACAACAGCCCAGCTACCACACAGTTTGCTTCTTTGTAGGTGTTGCTTAGCATTCATATACTTACAACAACACAAAGGAAGTTTTGTTTTGAATTGGCTGTTTTCCAAACAGCTTTTGTGCACTGATTTATTGAACTTGGTGGAGAGGGGGGAGTGAGAGGGAGTGTTAGATTCCTTCAGGGTCTAATCATCCCACCTAATTTTTCACAGCTCCTAAGATCCATACCACCCCCTGGTAGGACCCATCTGCTGGTAGGAAATAGCGCCTATATTTCTCACTTAAAGTTCCTGAATAGAAACAGAAGTTAGCATAATAGCTAAACAGAAATAAAATATGACTATGGTTATATTTACCTATCTTCAGATCACATGCAGAAAGTTTCCTATACTCTATCATGTCAAATGAGTGCACTGACCATGGAGCTCAGAACTCAGTCCTTACGCAAGGTCATCATATTCTGTGGAAGCAAACCTAGAGAACTCAGCCAGGGTATGTGTGCCTCCTCTCTCCATTAGCATGTTTGCATTAATTCTCACCTCTACAGCCTCTTTCGCTTTGCCCTTCTCACCTCCACCCTGACTTCTGCTCCCCATCAATAGACTTAATGACTCTTAATTTATTCAGGAGACGATGTCAATACTCAATCCTCAGAGATCTTCGCTGCTTTCACCTCCTCAAACAGCAGGTACTCCTGTTGAGGCCAGGTTCAGGTGTCCCTCTCCTTCCTGCCAGCAGTGTCTATTAATAAGAGCCATTCCCCAAGCTCCACTGAATGTTAAAAAATCATGAATCCATGCTAAGGCAAAATGTTATTTCTTGGTTAGTAAGAGATTGCTCAAATATCATCAAGCCCTACCCCGTACTGAAACCTGCATTACATACAAGAAAATGTATCTGCCTATATGCTTTCTACACCTTACACAAATATATCCATGCATTACTGGCTCTTGCTTGATACTGGACTTGGCAGTAATTAATCATGTGGAAGTGGTGAGGTTTGGTGTGACAGAACTCTGAAGCAATCTTTGAGGGACACTGACAGACTTACTATTTGTAAGACATACAGTCAATAGGTAGCATGTATTTCATACAACTCTTTATGATGGAACGGTTTCCTCAGGAGCATGGGGAAGAAATCAGTCAGGACTTCCTTTCCTCATCTGGACCACTTAGTTACAATTCACGTGCCTGTGTGCCCAACCCAGTGCAGTACAGACACTCTTAGTCCAGAGATTTCCTGGGTAAACAGCTACAGCAAGTGAACTGGATACAGAACAGAGGTCTATTTGATAGAAAAGATATAGAAAAGGGGTGATAAGTGTTTGGTTTTCTACTAGTCTGTACCTGTGTAGGGTAAGAACAAGTGGCTGTAAAAAGCAGGAAGATCAAAATTTTCTATCTACTTCCATATCATGTGCAATCTTCATCTTGCTCTCTACACCATCACTACAAATATAGAGCATAGAAACATGTCTCTATGGAGCCTGAGAAGAAAGGAGGGGTAAATTCAAACACTGATTTTATAGGGCCAGAAGGAGGCCTACCCTGCATAGATATAAATTGCCAAGAAAAATGCAAAGAATAGGCTTTAGCTGCTTCTAGTACCTGGGCTTAGTCACTTGGTCCCTCCAGTAGCTGGCCCTGGGTCCTCAGTTACCTCATGCACAGACAGACAGACACACACACACATCTGATCTCACTGTCAGCCTCAAATACTAGAGTCTCCCTACTCCATGGCTGGGATCCCCACTCACTTCTGCAGCCAGCTCCTCCAGTTATCTCACTCTCAGAGACACACGCAAACACCTGGCTCCCAGGTCACTTTAACTACTTTGCAAGCCTGGTCGATATTCAGGAGCAATCACACACTGACTTACATATCCTCGCCTGCTCCAGCTGCTAACACCACAGACAGGTGGTGTTAGCACCCCTGTGATCCCTGGTCCCACTCCAGTTGCTGGCTGCTCAGATCTCTGGCACCCAGGAAAATAAAAATGGAGTTTAATGAGAAGGCAGGACAGATTGTGCTGAGAAAGGGGAGGGCATGCCCAGACAAGCCCCTTGTTTACAAGCGACTGCTTCCTTTTAGCCCTTTACCTCTCTGTTTTTCCCAGTATTTTTTCTTCCTAAACGACTTTTATCCTTCCCTTTCCCTGCTTGTGGTTCCTCATCTAAACACCCTGTTTTGTGCAATCCCAAAATCCTCTCCCCCTGCAACCCATAATGTGACCTGTACTCCTAGGCAGTGACGTCCTCAGTCTGTGAGGTGCTCCAGAGACACACTCTCATCTTGCAGACAACACTTTCTCTCGGTATAACACAGCAGACTTGGATCCTGACAAAACTAAGCAGGAAATGGAAGCATCTGCCCCTTACAGATTCCTCTGTCAGTATAGTGTCATCCTGACACTCAGGATGCTGTATCCATGTTCTCAGTTTAGACCTTGCTTTGCGTTCCTTGGTAACCATGCGGAGGGAAAAAAGGTAAAGGCCTGCACGAGAAAAAAATACCCAGTATGAAACAATACACCGAGGCTGTAACCCACCCATCCTCCAAATCCAACGCATGACCATTGTTCAAAATCTGTTTATAAAAGCATTTGCTGGCATAATCTTGCTGCCAGCTTCCTCCACGCTCTTTTTATTTCTACATTCAAACATTTGCTTTTGGAATCCTCGCGCTGCATAGAGGCCCCTTGCTGGGCAAAGTCTAAACCCAGAGCAGCAATTGTACCTTTCTGAACTGAGGCTTTGTTCAGCTGGAACATTGCTGATTAATCACCAATTCAGCACAACAATGCTTTAAAGTAAAAAATAGACCTGCTTCAGAAAACCTGGCATTATACTTGGCATTGTGTGCTCCAATGTATACACACATGGTGCTGTGATGTACAGTTTCTAAAGCTGAGCATTTTCCTGGAAAGACTGTGTCCCTGATTTGTGAAGGACGCATGTTTCATGAGGTTTTCCTACTCTGAGACAACTTTCAGCTAGATATGTATATTCTGGACACAATGCTTCCTGGAAAAATGAGTTCTCTGTGTATAAGAGTGGTATAGCAGAAAAAACCACAACAAACCGCTGCAACAAACCCCAAACAAATTTGCTAGTAGTGACTGGAGGTAAGTTACCAGCTCTGCTTCATCTGGAAACTGAAGATAATTATGTGTCCCTCACCAAACACATTTTCATAATACAATCATGTCACGCTTGTATTTCAAGATTTGTAGAAAGTCTTCAAATGCATTTTAGAAATCACTGCCAGGCAAACTCTTTGAAAGGAATTTTCTTAACCAAGGACAATGTGCTGCTTTATCATACCAAATGCATTTTGGATAACAATAATATGACGAAGTTTTATATAAATACCTCGATTATTTACAATAGTTGCTATTCGAGTGACACTGTTCATTTAATCTAAGCAATCACGGCTCTTCAGCTGAAATTAGGAAGCGGTATTATAGAGCAGATAAAAAAGAAATAGATTAGACTATATATAAGAGCTTTCCAGTTTAATACCATACTTGCCTTTCTAACACAATGATAATGCTCCCTAGGTAGAGACTAGAAATCAGATTGAAATCACCAAGGGTTTGTACATGAACATAATGAACATTGGGTATATTCTTTGAAAAATAATCATAACACCCTCTTGCCAAAAAATAGCAACACTTTTTAAAATTATTTCCTCTATAACACAGCCCCTTTTCCATGTGCAGAACAGATCACCTCCTGTTTAAATACCACAATCGTGACTACAAAATACCAGAGTCAGCCAATACTAAAAACACTTATGTGCTGTATATGTTCATAATAAAGAACAAAAATGTGAAAGCACTTGCAAAAACAGATTGTTCACGTTAGCTTCGGGGCAGCAGAGGCTTGGACAATGACAGTCTTATCTTGATATTGTGCTTCAGTTTGCAGTGGCCTGTTTTGCTGAGGAGAC
>JAVSBS010023635.1:0-34118 GCA_033124195.1 Coracias cyanogaster | reverse complement strand
CATAGAATCGTTTTGGTTGGAAGAGACCTTTCACATCATCAAGTCCAACTGTTAACCCAGCACTGCCACGTCACCACTAAACCATGTCCCTCAGCACCACTTCTAAACGGCTTTGAAACCCCTCCAAGGATGTGGACTCCACCACTGCCCTGGGCAGCCTGGGACAGGCCTTGATAACTTTTTCGGGGAAGACATTTTTCTTCACGTCCAACCTAAACCTCCCCTGGCACAACTTGAGGTCATTTTCTCTTGTCCTGTTGCTTGTTCCCTGGGAGACTGACCTCCACCTCACTCTAACCTCCATCCAGAGAGTTGCTGAGAGCAAGAAGGTCTCCCCTGAGCCTCCTTTTCTCCAGGCTGAACAACCCCAGCTCCCTCAGCCGCTCACTACCAGACTTGTGCTCTAGACCCTTCCCCAGCTTTGTTGCCCTTCTTTGGACATGCTCCAGCCCCTCAATGTCCTTCTTGGAGTGAGGGACAAAGAGGGCAGTGAGGGACTCCTTCTGTAGGACGATGCACAGAAAATAGTCCAGGCTCACCTCAGGCCTAAAAATTCTGTGCTCAGTTTACCTCCCTCTGGGCCAGTGTGGGCTGAGCAGCTCTGGCTGCAGGTGCAGCCAGGAAAGGCACTTTCACCTTGTGCCGGAAGCTCCGAACCGCTCCCAGCGAAGCGTGCGGCTGCGCACGTGGGCTTTGCTCTTCAGCGAGCCTCGACCACCGTGGATCTGCATCGGGCTGCCCCCGTTGCTGGCATGCATGGAGCCAGAGAAAAAAGGTTTTCTTCTGTTTTGCTGGGCGAGTGTGCTGCAACAGAGCTGGCACCAGGGTGGGATTGAGATAATGGGCAGGCGGAGCAGCCTGGGCTGCGGTGGGATTGCTGGAGCGAGGGTTCTTAGAGGTCTGTGCGGGTAGATAGGGGATGAGCTGGGGCGAGGCTAAAGGTTTTTCAACTGTATAAAAAATACTGGCAAGACTTCTGAACTTTTCGGCTTGAAATTCGTAGCTGAATAGCAAGAAGGAAATGCGCACAATGCAGCTGGTTGAAAAAAACATTTTTTCGTAAAAAAAAAAAAAGAAAAGGTTTTAATGTTTTAAACAGACTTATTTTTCATATTGCTCCCTTTTCAGTGGTTATAAACACTTCGGTTATGGATTCTTGTTTAAATGGAAAACTTCAATGGCTTTTTGATAATTTCAACGTAGAGGAAAAGAGGCCACAGCTGTTCATTTAAAGAAAACAAAAAGGCATTGTCAGTTTTTCCAGTGTTGAAGGGAAGATTTTTCAGGGGAAGAAATCCCATTTTTCAGCAAAATCATTCTCCACCCAGTTGCAATCAAAGCTCCAGCTGTTCTGCTTTGCTTTACTAAACTTATTGCTCAGGAGCGCCGGGGGGATTGATACCCCCATGAACAGCATTTGGCAACCTGATATTAAAGCGATGAAACTTGCGGGTCACAAATAGGATAAAGTCAATCCTTCTTGCAGGATTTGGCAGCGTGGATATTTTGCGAGAGGAAGAGCCTCTGTGATGAGCTGGAAGATGGCAGGTGTACAAGAAATATAGCGGAAACTGGGAATTGTGGGTTTTCTTATTGGCTCTCTTTTCTTGGGTGTCTGATTTGTCTAGGAGTTAGGAAATAGGACAATCTAGAAAGAAATCTTTCAGCGTTGCTGCTGATGTTGTTAACTCTTTGGCACTGCCGTAACCAGCATCAGTACGTTGTCAGCAAAAAAAGATATGCCTGTCTGCCTTGTGAAATCATTAGCTGCTGGATTTCTAGAAGTCAGCAGCAGGTTTGCCTGTAATTTGCACTCGGATATTTCATGCAAGGACTGTTCCTCTGCAGTCTGTGTATCCAGGCTCAACATGGCATGGGATGAAGACACTGATTCTTGCTGTAAGTCACATGTAGGTAATGGGTTTCCCCTCTTCCTGTGCTGGCAAATGATGCTCTGGGGTGTCCAGGCCGGTGATGGTCTGGGCCAGTCCAGGGTTGTCTCTCTCCCCTCTGTGTTTCCCAGTTGTGGGAGCATCCTGCAGGGAGATGCCCTCCAGAGGATGCCTGCAAGCTTGGGGATGTCATGCCCCATTCTTTCAAAGCTCATCTCTTGTACTGACAACTGTCTGTCAGTTTTCAGGCTCATCCCTTGAGTGTAAGACATGAGTTGCTGTTGAGACTCAGTGCTCAGGTTCCTCTTCCAGGCGCTGTGACCATGCTGGGTTTTGAGGCTGAGCTCACGTGATCCTGGGATCGCCTTTGAGGTGTCCTGCTTGGGAGATGATGGCCCTGGCACTGAAGGACTCTCCTTTTGCAGGTGGCGCCCAGCGGTGGGTCTGGTGGTGGCCGGCTGAACAGTCGGAAGGAGGCAGGGCTCCTGGCTGCTGTGACGCTGACGCAGAAGATTGTGGTGTGTCTCTCAGACACCACGCTGATGGACATTCTCCCCAAGATCAGCCAGGAGGTGCTGCTCCCGGTGCTGGGCTTCCTCACCTCGCTGGCTGTCGGGTAAGCGCTGCTCTCTGCCGTGCCTTCAGCCAGGATCAGCACAACTCAGGATCAGGGGTCTGGAAATGGTTCTGCAAGGGTCTTAATGCTCCGGGGGTTGTGGGGCTCCTCGTGCCCTGATGTGCACCTCCTTGCACTGCTACACAGCAGGCACGTGGAGCTTGTGCTGCTCAAGACCACCTGATAATACAAACAAGGCAGGAAGCATGAAGCAGAAGAGGGGAAAAAGGGATACCTGGAGGGCAAGCAGGTAATGGATGTTCTCTCCAGTTTCCCTAGTGGTGCCCAGGCTCGTATTGTCCTGTGCGTTAAGACAATCAGCCTAATTGCCTTGATCTGCCTGCGGATTGGGCAGGAGATGGTGCAGCAGCATCTGAGTGACACAGTGAGAAACTTCTTTGGGGCATTCTCACTGCTGCAGGAGCTGCAAGACCAGGTCAGTGATGTGGAAGAGGTCCTCTTGCCATCCCCCAGTACCCAGCTGCAAGCATGTTGTGGGCATACCTGCATATACCAGTACTGGTGTCAGCAGCATTGAGCCCAGGCTGTGTTTGTGTAATTATATAATGAGAGCATCTGATCTTGGGTATCTTCCTGTTTTCTCTTGTCCAGGGCTTGACAGCCGAGTCACTGAGCAGCTGTGAGGTGCCGGTGATGGAGGTGCCCCTTTCAGATGGGAAGCTGCTGGCCCTGGATCCAGCTGTGCTGATGGAGTTACAGAAGGTGTTTAACCCCGAGATGGCTTACATCACCTACATCCCCTTCTCCTGCTTGCTAGGTATGACTTGGCCACCATCTCCTAGGATTTGTGAGAGAGCTCTGTGCTCTGCACACACATGCTGGACCTTAATTCAGGAGAAGTCAGAGGGTGTTCATGGGGAAACCCACAGCTTGGTCTCCTTGTTGGGTTGGAAGCCCATCAGGCTTCAAGCTGCTTTGGCTGGGAGCAGCATGTGCCTGGCTTGTGCGGGCTATTGTGTTCACAGCCCTTTGCTGGCCCATGTTCTATTGTTGATGGTGGGGTGTGATGATGGGGAAATTCCTTTCCTTGAAGCCACCTTCTCTCTCTTCAGGTGATGTTATCCGGACGGTTGTGCCCAACCACTCGCTGGTTGAGAAGCTGGCCAGTCTCTACCTGGAGAATGTGAACCCCAAGAGCCTACAGGTTGTTAGCCTGGAACAACCACCAAGTGTGGTGGGCTCAGACCAAGATACACGAGGGACCGAGCCCTTCTCTAGCCACCAGGAGGACAGTCACTCTGGTACTTTTGGGAGCGTGCTGGTAGGGAACCGCATCCAGGTCCCTGTGGACACACAGCATGAGGGTCTTGGCTTGCTTCACCTCAGTGCTGGCACTGATGGCTTTATCCCCAGCTCATCCAGTGAGGAGAACACCCTGAAGCATGACCTTCCTCGCAGCACCCACATGCTGTGTGGGAACTGGCTGGCTTACTGGCAGTACGAGATCGGGGTGAGCCAACACGACCCCCGCTTCCACTTCCACCAGATCAAGCTGCAGAGTTTCTCAGGGCATTCGGGGGCCATCAAGTGTGTGGCACCGCTCAGCAGCGAGGACTTCTTCCTTAGTGGCAGCAAGGACAAAACTGTCCGCCTTTGGCCCTTGTACAACTACGGGGATGGTACCAGTGAGGTGCCTCCACGCTTCACGTACGCTGAGCACAAGAAGTCAGTTTTCTACGTGAGCCAGCTGGAGGCATCGCAGCATGTGGTGAGCTGTGATGGGACCGTGCACATCTGGGACCAGTTCACAGGTAAGAAGGGAAAGGTTGAGGGCTGGATCCAGTCCTTAAAGACAGAAGGTCCATGCTGAGTTTTGGGTGGCTTCTGTTAAAAACCAGCGCAGAACTGGAGATTTGCTGTGTATCTTGTCTTTACATCTACTGCTGTAACCTCTCTGTCATCTTTTCACAGGCAAACTTATCCGGACTTTTGATGAATTAGACAGCAAAGTCCCCATCACAGCCGTGACCACCATGCCACCTCCCTATCACAGCATCTCGGTGGCCAGCGCAGACTCTGTGCTGCGGTTCATCGATCACAGGAAGCCAGGACTACAGGTAGGGACTCTGGAGTTGGGTGAGCCACCCTCCGCTGTCCATGTGATCATGGTCAGCCCAAAGCCAGCTGTGATGCCTCCAAGAAAGCCAGCTGGGCCTTGTCCCCTAAAGGCAGGATCCTCCAAATCTTTGTCTCCTCAGCAGTTGGACTCTCTCTCTTGCAGCACGAGTTTCGCCTGGCCAGTGGGGTGAGCGCTGGGCTCATCCGCTGCTTGGCTGTCAGCCCTAACGGGCGCAGCGTTATGGCTGGCTTCTCCTCCGGTTTCATTGTGCTGCTGGACACCAGGACAGGACTCATCATGCGGGGGTGGCCTGCTCATGAGGGAGACATCCTGCAGATCAAGGTGAGAGGTTCAGCTGGGATGGAGTGGGTGCTTTGTGGGACTCACTGATCCTCTGAGGTGGCGTGGAGCATCCTTCTTCCTTCTGGCATGCGCTGCTTGGCAGGGCTTGTCCGCTCCATCCTCAGGGCATTCCTCCATCCCTTGCTGTGTCCCTCAGAGGCTGATCAAGCTCTCCTGCCCCACGGTTAGTGCTGCGGGCGGCTGTTCTTCATCCAGCCTGTGCTGAACAGAGATCAGCTCTCCCAGGTGTCAGTCCCTTCATCTCTCATGAAGAAGCGAATGCGTTGCTTTCTCCGCAGGACTCTCAGCCCCTCTGGGAGAGTGTCACTCTAATGAGTAACTCTTGTCCATATTTACTCACCCTCAGGGAGCAGTGTTGGAGCTCCAGTGTCCTCGACCCAAATGCAGGTTAAACAAAGTTCAGTGGTGTGGGTTGTTTACCCTCTCACTAGCTCTGCTAATAAGCAGCTCCAGGCTTCGACCCTCAGCAGTGTTTTCCACTGTGAGAGAGCCTCCCAATTCTTTTTCCTGAGAAGAAAAATGATCTGGCAGGTGGTTTGATGGAGAGGGAGACTGCGTGATAATCTCTTTACCCACTGCAGCAGTAACAGATGATAAATCAGTTGTGCTGAGGATCAGGATGTTGTGGAGAAGAGACACGGCCCATTTCTTGGAAGACTGCTAGCAGAGATTGCCAGCTACCAGAGTCCTGTAGCTTCCAGTGTCCACCCAGATGCATTGTTAATACTGCTCAGTACCATCAGTTGCTTGGAAATAGCTGGTGCTGTCCCAAAGCATTGCAGTGGCAGCTACCTGCTAATCTCATTTCAGCATGAGATTGGGAGGTTTTACAGCAGCAGTGTTGGTTCACTGGCCTTTCCTCTCCTGCAGGCTGCAGAGGGCAATGTGCTAATCAGCTCCTCTTCGGATCATTCCCTGACTGTCTGGAAGGAACTGGAGCAGAAACCTTTGCACCACTACAAGTCTGCATCTGAACCCATCCATGCATTTGACCTCTACGGCAACGAAGTGGTCACTGGTACTGTGGCCAACAAGATTGGCGTCTACTCCATGCTGGAGTCCTCAGCCCTGCCCATCAGCGCGACCAAGCTGAGCTCGGAGAATTTTCGGGGTACACTGACCAGCCTGGCGGTGCTGCCCACGAAATGCCATCTCCTACTGGGCTCAGACAATGGTGTCATACGCCTCCTGGCATAGTGACCCCCCGGTCCAGGAGCTTGTGGCTCTCCCACTGTGCTGGCGGTAGAGCTGAAAGCCAGCAGCGTCACTTACGGAGGAGGCAGAGTTAGATGTGTCTCAACAGAGGATGTGGCGGGGAGGTGTATGTGTTAGTGAGCGCTCGGTAAAGCATCTCTAACCTCTTTCTGTATCTTTAAAAAGAAAAAAGCCATAACTGAGAAACCTCCACTGCTGCTGGGAGAAGTACTGGGCATTGTAGGTCACTGTCACCCCTACAGAGAGGCCTGGAGCTTTCCATACCATGTGTGCCTGATCCCCAGGGGACTGTGAGCTGCCCTCCAGAGTAATATGGACCACAGGTATCCTCCCTCCTTCAGTTAAGGGGTAAGAGGTGCCCCTTGAGAAGGACACAACAGTATAGCTACTGCCATCTGCACTTACCCTTCACTTGCACTCCTGAACCACTGAACACTCTTACTAGGATAGCATAAGCTGGGCCTGGGAACTGCTGCCTTCGGAGCTGCAAGGTGCTGGCCATCTCCTCCTCCTGTGGTCGGTGTTCAAAGCCCAGAGGATGTACTCTATTAACGTTAATTCCTGCCGGCTGAGGTAGAGCCTGGATGGGAGGAGGAGAGGTTAACTGGAGCACTTCTGCTGCCTTACTGGCTCCAGGGCAAAGACTGGAATGGAAGTCAGCCAAGGTACAAATCCCGTCTGCTCCGCCCGTTCATTTAGAAACGAGCTGTTGCAGTGGGACAGTGTGGGATGGGAACGTGACCCTTTAGGGAGGCCAGAACTAGATGCTTCCATGAGGATTTTGGCTTCTGGAGCAGTAGGGTAGGGATGGACTGTTGTTGGTTGCTGCCCCAGCAGCACTGCATCCAGTGGTTATCTAAGGGGCGAGGAATGCCTGTGTGCTGCGCACTGGCGGTGTTTCTCAAGACATCCTCCTTTTAATCCTCTCCTTTGTACTACTCAGGCTCCTGGGAAAGGCAGGACAGCAAAAAGGTACTCAGTTTTGTCCCCTCCTGCCCTTGTAGGGTGAGAGCCAGGAGGTGTGATCCAGCATGGTCTCCTTCTGACCTTCCCTTTGGGACAGCACTGTCTGTTTCCACCCCAAAGGTGAGGAGAGCGCTCTTTGACCCAGCAGCAGGAGCAGTTGCCTCACTTCTATTGCAGCCCTTTTCCCATCCATCCTGCAGCCTAGTCAGAGCCAGTATCAGGGGAGCGGGAAGCTCTTCTCTGGGGCAGAGGAGGAGCCTGCTGGGGGTTGTCCTGGGAGGGGAAGGGTTTTCATCCAGCTGCTGGTTCATCTGAGCCACCTGCAGTTGGGAAGGCCACCCTTGGCTTCCAGGGAGGGTGAGGAGATGAGCCATTGGCCCTTGCTATTCTTCCCTACCCAAGGGGAGCTCTCAGTCCCGTGTTGCCTATTAACCATTTGCAATAGATGTAAATATTTACTTCTAATACACTCTTTGAAAGAGATGCAGAGATGGGTGTGCGGGGAAGCTCTGTGCTGGAGGGCCTGGGTGCGGTGCGGTTCAGGCCTGGCGCGCTGGCTGCAGCTCCCTGGCTCTGCAGCCAAAGCAAGAGCTCTGCGTTCGGGCACCTCCTGTGTTCCTGGGTGAGCGGGAGGAGGGATGCTGTGAAGATGCTCTGGGTGTGAGGTAGGACTCTGCGGCACAGAGGCTTGGATCTGCTTTCCAAGGGGAAGTAGCTCCCCATGTTACAGCAGCATGTCCCAACGTAGTTTCTGGCTGCAGAGCTCAGACCTGTCTCCTTTCCACTCCTTACTGGTGCCTGGGGTGTTTGGGAACCAAGAGCTGCTGCAAGGAATGGATGACTGCGAGTGCTGCAATCCCGTTAGCGTTCCCCACTGCTCTTTAGCGACTCTTGTCGCACTGAGGACAGAGGCAGAGCCAGGAGGGACCACCCTCACTTCTGCATATGGCACAAAACCATGCAGAACAGGACCGCTGGGGTTCTGCCTGTCCCCATGACTCTCTCTATGCCACAGCATTGTGTGCGTGCGTGCGTGCCGAGGAGCCCGGCACCGGGGCCAACGGCCCTGGCAGAGCTCTGGTGTGTGTGTGCTGTGCCCCAGGGGAGGTACCAGCTGCTCTTGGCTCAGCCCAGCCTGAGCATCGCTGCCTCCTGCTTGGGTACGTGGCCACGGGGCCTTGGGCACCAGCCATCTGTTAAAACTGGTGCCTCATGCTTGCCGCAGCAGAAGCAGCTGGGATGCTGGGAGTAAATATCTGGGGTTTTCTGCAAAGAAAATTCCCCAAACAGAGTGAGCCCTGTGGCAATAAATACCAAACTCTACATTTTCTCTAAAGTTTATGAATAAAAGAGCGCGTTCCCAGCACAGGGAGGATATGGAAAGCAGAGCCACTACTAGGGACAACCGACTTCACACGTTACTTCTGTGGGCAGGAATTTTGGAGCTGGTAAACTCGGTGTTAACATTCTCTTGAGGGTACTGCAGCCCAAAGTGTCTCCTCTCCTCCAAACACACCATAAATTCACTCTTGTCCCTGAGACAAATGTTTAACCGGATGCTGTAGGTCAATATTTGCTTGCCAAATTCTCAAACGGGGTGGTGCTGAAGGTCACTGCTGGAGGGTAGGAGAGGAGCTGGACAAGAGGCTGCATTTGCCCCACGCAGAGCTATCGGCTGGGCTAAAGCGGGTGCCAGCTCCAACGTGGACACGAACAACCGCAGGTAAGGGGCAAATAAACGAGGACTTAACGGTAAATGGGGGAAAAGGGGGTGAATTTGGCAGAGGGTTAAAGGATAGGCACTGCCAGGAAGGAATTCAGGGTTATACGTGGCTGCAGGGTTTGGGGTGAGGGAGGTGGGGGAATGAAACGGCCTCAAGTTTTCCTTCCTCCACTTGGCAACTGGGGTCGCAGCCCAGCAGTTTTGGGTGAAAGCAAGGACTGCTCGGAGAGCGGCAAGCAGCCCCAGGAATGAAGTGCATGGCAGCCGTGCTGCGGGCTGGGCTTTGTCACGGAGGCTTTATGTTAAGAAAAAAGATAACGTTATTTTTGTTTGAAAGGGAAAAGTGGCTGGGTGAAGCAGTGGCCAGGGAATGGATGGGGGTTTATCCATGACCCTGGAAGCCCTGCTCCCACTGTTGCATACAGGAACCAGACTGCGGGGGTGGGAGAGGTTGGGTTTGCCAGCAAAGAGGGAAGGTGAGTGCTGGGAAGGGGAGGACTCTCTATTCCAGGACATATTGCTGAGAAATTGCTCTGGTATTGCATTTTCAACCTGCAAAGTCCCTTCCAGACAGCACTTGCTGAGTGCCTGAAGCCCCACTGAGGCAGGTTAGTATCCCTTCTCCCAAGAGCCTGGGGCACAGCTGTGGATGCTGTGCCCATACCTCAGTGGTTTGCATGGGAAAGGAGCAGAGGCTCTTGTCTTCTTCCAGAGGCACAGCGTGTGCAGGACTGATTAGGGAAATACCACTTGCACTCCAGAGACATGAGGGCAATGGGGTCAGAAATGCAGGATCCAAGCAGAAGAGCGTCATGCAGGAGCCTGGCTGTGGTTACATCTCTTCTCTGGTGTGGGTCCCTGTTCCTCTCTGATTTCCCTGCCTTGGCATCGGACCCAGGAGTCCTGTGTTGTTTCTTTGCAGCATTGTTCATCTCCCTGTTGCCTTCTGCAAGCTCCTGCGCCAACCTGTTTGGCCAGCTTGATAATTTTCTCCCTGTAGACCTGAATAGGCTTAGCTCGCTGCTGCCAGGCAGCTGGAAATAACTCCTCTCTCGGCTGGTCCTTCTGTTCCAGAAATATGATGTTCCTCTGGAGTCTGTGGCTGCTCTGCCTGTCTGCTCTGCACAGTCACCCAAGGGTAAGTTCACTCCAGTGATGGGGGGGCCTCTGTGGCAGGAATACAGATCTCCCCAGCCAGCACAGGGCAAAGGGAGTGAGGTGACTCTCCTCAGGGAGGAGACCAGACCATGGGGCAAATAGCGCCTGGTGCTTCTGTGTGACAAGCCCTGGAAGGCAGATCGGTGGAGGACATTGCTGCTCTGCTATGGGGTTAGCCTGTGCCCCAGCACAGCAAGGTTTCTAATCTTTTTCCCAGCTAATATGGCTGTGGATATTCTCAATATTCAAGTGGATTTCTGTAGAAAATCTTTGGAAGCTTGGCTTCAACTGTATTTAGTGACCATGATCTCCAGGGGTTAAAAGGAGGTTGTTTAATAACAGATTTATTTCTTTTTTTCCCCATTTTAAATCTGGATCGCGGTCAGATCTGAGATTGCAAAACCACACAGCTCACTCTCTAGAGGATACATTATTTTGTACCATTCTGGCCTGGTCCCTTGCTAAACAAATCCAGTATTTGCAGTCTCTCCCAGCTCCTGCTCACTTCCACCTCCCCTCAGGGGACCCCCCTGCCTCTGCGTCTGCATCCTAAAGCTCTGCCTGCGCGGCAGCCGCGAAGGCACTGCTACAGCCAGGCTGGTGCCAGGCTCTGGCCTGGCCCCACGGAAATGTGTTAGGAGCAGGGGCAGAAAAGGACTCTAGAAATTCAGAAGACATTTTCTGGGACCTGACTTTATTTCTTTGTTGCTTCCCCGCTCCTACAGTTTTCTTCAGCACATACCATCGAGCAAAAGCATCTCTTCTTAGACAAAGATGTGAAGCTGAAGGTAAGCAATGACTGGTTCCATTCAGGGGACTGAAGTTATGCTGTGGTATTTCATAGAATCATGGAATCCTTTTGGTTGGAAGACATGTTTAAGATCATCAAGTCCAAGCGTTAACCCAGGACTGCCAGTCACCACTGAACCACATCCTTCAGCACCGCATCTACATGGCTTTGAAACCCCACCGGGGATGGGGACTCCACCACTGCCCTGGGCCACAAGCCTTGCGGGGAAGACATTTTTCCTAATAGGCAACCTAAACCTCCCCTGGCACAACTTGAGGTCATTTTCTCTTGTCTTGTTGCTTGTTCCTTGGGAGAAGAGCCCGACCCTACCTCACTCTAACCTCCTTTCAGGGAGTTGTTGAGAACAAGATCATCTCCTTTTCTCCAGGCTAAACAACCCCAGTTCTATCAGCAGCTCCTCGTAAGACTTCTGCTCTAGACCCCTCACCATTTGCAATGGTTTTCCAGTTTGTCCTGAGATGGGATAAATCCAGGCAGTACAATTTAGCAGTGTCAGTGCAACAAGAAAGTCCACGTTCGTGCAGGCTTCCCTCCCCACCTCACCCACTGCTGCTGCCAACGCTGTGCTCCTTCGTGGTGGCAGCTCCAGCCTCCATAACTGGGCAAGGTACGGACTAAACATCAGTAGCTGGTGTGAACAGGGACTGGCAGGTGGATTATTTAATTTCTGATGGATAAGGGAAGATGAGGATAACAAGCTATGAGGGTGACAGGGACAAAGACCCGTAGCTGATGCTCCCCATCGAGACTGGCTCTGACAGCGCAGCAGAAGAATGTCATCTGGATGCTGGTGGGAACAGAGAGATCTGAGGAAAAAAGCATGTGTTTAAGACCAAGCAAATGTGAGGATAGTAGCAGCAGTGCTATAGGCCACTGCTTAGAAAACTGGAAAATGAGGAATTTGGAGAGAAGGGATGGAATAGACCCGACAAGTCAAGAAGAGACAGATGCCTGGAGGAGGATTTGAGCCAAGATGGATCAAGGCTGTGACAGCAGCAGAGGGTGCTGACCGATGCACGAGGCAGATTGGCAGTCCTAAAATACGTGAGAGGAGGTGGTGAAATCAAGGTTGAGAATGATGAATCTCTAAATGGTGAAAGTTCAGGATGTGGTTCTTGTCCTCAAAGCGGACCTGTTGGGCTTGTTTGCCTGGGGCAGGCCCTGAGAGCAAGTGGAGGAGGAACCACTGCAAAAACCTCCTGTGATGTAAAACCCATGAGGAAGGTATTGCCATGCTCCTGCTTTCCCAGTGCTATCCTTCTCTTTTCTCCCCAGGACTTGAAAAGCGCTGGAGCTGTAAAGGCTGCTCTGCTGGGAACCATCCCACCCACACCGAACTCAGACCTGGCAGAGTTTACCCATGACAACTTCCGGGAGATTGATGGATCCATGTTACCTTTCACCAGCACCCCACCAGGCACAGATGACCAGAGCCCAGAAGATGAAGTCCTAGCTGGGGCTGGGCGCTGTCATGGACAGCAACCAGCTGGGGAAATTGCCTCTTCTGAAGAGGAAGATGCTGAAGATAAAAGCTGTGAGATGACTTGGAAGAACAGCCAGAGGCTAGCAGATGGCTTGATGAGATTCAGCATCGATCTCCTGAGAGAGATCCAGGCGGAGTCCAACAGAACCAATGTGATCCTGTCACCCCTCAGCATCGCCCTCGGCTTGTCTCACCTGGCACTAGGTAAGCTCTTAGTTTCAAAAGCACCATTTCCTGCCCTTCCCTGTACCCCCTCCTGGAGGCACTAGGAACCAACTTGCTAACTGTAACGATAGAGCACCTTCCACTTAATCTTACTCCTGCAGCTTTAATTAGGTACAATTACAATCGAGGCTGCCCTCCGTGGCTGTGCTGAGGCTCCTACTCTCAGGTTTCTCTTTTGTAAGGCACAGGATATTTCTAATGGGAGGTATCTAAAGTAATGTCCCTGTTTTCCACATGGGCATGACCTAACAGGAATTTGACTTTGCTTTTTAGGAGCAGCAAATCAGACAGAGAAGCATTTGCTGGAGGTGATGCATCTGGAGTCGATGCCCTGTCTCCACCATTTGTTGGGGACCCTTCGAAGGAGGCTCACAGAATCCACACTCAGCCTTGCGTCACGTCTGTACCTGCAGAAAGGTGATAACTGGCACGGGGGTGTCCGTACTGGTGTAGGATAAATTTCTTGGTGACAGAGTGATGGAAGCATGCTCCCATAGTGGGAGACATCTCTGTGTCCCTAAGCACTCCTCCTGGGGAGTGTCATGCCACTGGCTGAGCCACTGAGCAATTATTTTTCAATGTTTGATGCCTTCATGTAGAATTCTTCCCCTTTGCCAGGATTTGAGGTGAAAGAGAGGTTCCTGGAGGAGTCAGAGAAATTCTATGGAGCAAAGCCCCTGACCCTTTCTGGGATCAGTGAGGACGACCTCGTCGCCATAAACAAGTGGGTAAAGGAAGCAACTAATGGGCAAATACCGACCTTCCTGCAGAAGCTCCCTGGAAACACAGTGATGCTCTTGCTCAATGCAATCCATTTCCATGGTGAGCTCCACAGGCCTTACTTTTTGAGAGGAACAGTTAGAAATCCACTAGTTTTCTGCAGGCACTGCAGCTGAATGGCATCTCCTTTCTGTGCTTCCCGCTAGTCAATCTGCTTGTTCTTTTCTTGTACATCTGCTGTTCCTCTTGCTTAGATTTCTTTACCGTAATGATTCCCAAGTGCTTCATATGTGCTAAAAATGTTTCTTGGCAGCAGAGCCAGAATGCAGCAGGGGGAACCTGCAGTATTTTTGCCTCCTGGTTCAGGATCCCAGACAGCAGCGTATCACTGCTCATCTTAACCAGGTCACATGCAACTCACTACACACCAGCCACAGAGCTTGGAGGCAGCTTCTGTGGATTTCTTTCTGACTACAGCACAGTGGTCAGGCACATCTTCCTCTTTTAATTCCCTGTGGGTTGTGCATCCAAACACAGACTAAACACTTACTTCCAGTGTAAACCTGCAAATGTTTTAGCTTGGTCTTGGAGCACTCTTTCACCCTAGACAGCACAAAGGCAATACTCATTTTTCAAAGCGCAAACATCCATTACTTTATCTTCATAGCCTTCAGTAATCTGCCACACTAAGGCATGAGGATTAATGCTCATTCTTTTTGTTATTCCACAGTCCCTCTCTGGAAGATAAGGTCTTCCTGCTGTTAGGGCTCTTCCAGCCTTGGTACTGACTTCTCTTCACTGTATTTCTCCTTGCTCACTATCTGCCTTCTTGGAGAACTCATGACAGGAGGTGTGCCAGCTAGGCAGTTTCTGTCTTCCTACCCAAATTTAACTTTGATAATTTGTAAACTTTTATTTTGATAGGCTTCTGGAGGAATAAATTTGATGCTAGCTTCACTGGGCCAGATGTATTCCACCTTGACAATGAATTCGTGGTCCCAGTTGAGATGATGAAAGCCCAGGAGTACTCCCTGAGCTGGTTTACACTGGAATCCCAGGACATTCAGGTAGGGCTCTACTAGGACCACTGCAAGTTTTGATTGGAATTTCTTCTTGCTATTGTATTTTACTGACTGCAACTATTCTCTTCAAAAAACCCAAATTTCTTTTAACAGGCATAGCACACAAAAATTTAATAAGCATCCTTTGTCCTTGCTTCTAGCATGAATGTTGAATCTTCACTCTCAATCTCTAGGAAAAACCACAAAGATATTCCCACTAAGCTGGAATTAATGGAGTTTTAAAGCCCTGCGCTGAAGACAAATGAGGAAATATGGAAAGGAATTCCCTCAGGCAATGTATTGTTGCAGCCCTTCAGAATACAGCTACTGCCAGAGTGGGTACAATGTGTGTGCCCATGGGCTTCCACTCTGCCACGTGTTCAATCTTTACCAGTTACTGGCTAAATATTAAAGTTGAATGCTGTTATTCCAACAAACTTTTTCCTCTGGAGAAATCAGATACCTTCTTCCCACCAGGCTGTTTTTGTCCGATAGCTAGACTGACTCTGTAGACCAATTAGAAAAAGACTAAATTAAAAACATCACTTTCTGGACTTGCCTTCCTCTTCCATAAATTCTTCTGGTTGGTTTTATTTCTAGGTGGCCAAGTTTCCCTTTAAGAGTAACATGAGTTTTGTGGTCATTGTACCAAACACTTGGTATACTTGGAACACCTCTCAGGTGCTGGAGAACTTCCCTTATGGACAACTATGCAGGCTTTTCCCCACAGAGGTACCCACCACAGTGAAGATCCCAAAAATAAAACTGGACTACCAGCTGGAACTCAACAAGGTTCTCAGTCAAATGGGTAAGGCCTCTAACAGGATCTGCACAGAGTACATGAAGCTGATCAATCTACACGGCATCTGTTCGCTGCCACTAAAAACTGCAATCCTTGTTTCTAAAGCTGTGCCTCACAGCTTGCTCCAGATAACGTCCAAACTTTCATCTCTTATTCCTCTCCTCCTCCTTACTCTTTGCTTGCCTAGCACCAAATGTTTTGCTCCAACAAGATGATACCATAGAGAAGACAGCATTCACAGTTCCTCACAATCTTTATGAGTTCTGCTTATTCTCCCACTTGTAGCCAAGACCAACTTCCTCCCATGTGTCAACCTTTATCTCTTACTTTGTCATTTAACAGTGTCCAGGACATAGAAATCACTGAGAGAACGCAGATCACAAAACCTGGAACTGAGAGCTTACGGAAATAAAATACCATGCACAGCACTTCTAGATGAGAATACGTTAAGAGTTCACTTGGTTTTGCAGAACTGTTTAAAAAAAAAAAATTATATCCATAAAAGTGTTTCCAGCCTAGCAAGAAAGAGCCTTCAGACTTAACGCTGCTTTTAAAGGAAAGCTTTAAGTTCCTACACTGCTATTCTAAAAGAGGTGGACAAAGCTTGTGAAAAATCTTCTGGTTTTGGCAGCTCTTCATACAGAGAAGGGGCGACCTGGATGAACTGCAGCTTTTGTTCCTGTTGCTTGCCAGCTCTCCAGTCCTCTGTGGTGGACAACACATGTAGCAACAGATTAGGGAATTGCTTTCTTTGGATAGCTTTGAGAAAAATCAGAGCTGATGGCACCAACTGGGAAAGGTTAACTTAGTCTCATTTCTCTGTAGGCCTCCAGGAGCTGTTCACAAGCCCAGATCTCCAGAAGATCTCAGATAAGCCTCTCTTCGTATCCAGTATACAGCATCAGTCTATCCTGGACCTTAAAGAAGATGGGGTGGAAGCATCTGCCACTACTAGTGTCGTGATTTCACGCTCCGTCTCTGTCTTCAGTCTTGACCGGCCCTTTGTCTTCATTATCTTCGAAGATGAAACAGGCATCCCGCTTTTTATAGGCAGCGTCCAGAACCCTAACCCCAGTGCTGCTCCCCAGATAAAAGAGCCACGGGACTCAGATGAAGCAACAGATGCCAATAAGGACCCCATGCCTAAATAAGAGAGGAGCAGAGCCTAAGCATTTTGGGATGCCTACCTGACCCTTTGGATCAGCTGAGAGGCCTCCTGTCCTTGGAGACCTCCCTCTGAGGTTTTGCAGGAGACAATCTCTGCTGTTTTCCTTTACAGATCCCTAGAGACCAGTCCTGGGATAGCCCATTCCAGCCTTGATGAGCTTCTCCAGGCTGGGGTTTCCCTCTGTTGAACCTGAAAATCTTGCTCTGCCTGGATTTCTCTTCCAGGGCCCTCAGTCCTGGAAGGGAGACTTCCTTGTCCCCAGACTCTTACTAGAGTCTTTATTAAGCTCTTATTAGAGTCCCCTGCAGCCTGGAATCATCATTAGCATCTGGCAGCTTGGACAACAGCCAGAGACATTAATATGGCTCTTCCTTCCGCAGTTCCTGTGAACATGTCTCCCTCAAAGTGTTCCTCTGAAAACCATCTGTACCCACCTAGAAAACAACCTGTAGCTCAACTGGACTAGTAACCAGTTGTCTTCTCCAGGATGAGTCACATCTATTTCCAGGCACAGGATCTTTTAAAAAAGATTCCCTTTTCCCACTCATTGGCTCTTGGGATCTGTTGTGGGAGGGTCTGCAGCGGAAAATCCCTTTGGATCCTTACCTCCAGCCCTTTTCTGGGGAAACTCTAGGTTCTTGGGGAATGCTAGATTTTTCAAGACTTATTTTATAAAGTGTTTTTTAGTAATTTTTATGTTGGCAGAATAATAAACAGTAAAGCAGAATATATTTGATTAAAGTGTTGCATTGAAAGACTCAACAGAGAAAGGATAAAGGCACACAACTTGAATAATCGCAAGGACTGGGAGGGAAAAAGTCTGGATGTGACAGAAAGAGAGGAGGGACTCTTGCAAAGCTTTTTGCTACACCTCATCACAGAGCACAACAAGGGCTGTGAGGTGAAATGGCTAATGGGTAAAGACTGTCCAAGGAGAGAGTCTAATGAGTTTGGGAGTCTCACCTGCAGAGTGTGCAGGGAATGCTCATGGGGTCAGAGCTGGCTTTGTGAAATTGCAGAATTCCTTGAGGTTAGGGCATGAGCTCCATGGCACAGGGACAGGAGGGTATCTTGCCTGTGAGCAGCAATGTAGTGATTAGCAGCAACGTGATGGTCCTTAACCTTTCTCTTGGGCAAAATCTGACCATTGCTGGTATCTGCCAGGAGGTACAAAAGTACTAATCTAGCATCTGCTATCTGCAATTTGTTCTTCTATCGGGATACTCCTGGCTCCACAGCAACATGCTATGGATGGTTGGGACAGCTTCCAGGGGAAGGAGGGGTGGATTTTGATGCCTGTAGCTGAATGTCACTGCTTTTACTCTGTTTTGGCAAAAAGCACTGCCATGTTACAGCTTCACTTTCATCTGAGATGGGCACAGCTCCCCGGGTCCTTGTTCTGAGGTAGCAGTGCATGTCTGAAAGAAGCTACTGTTAAAGATTCTTGGGAACCCCTTCACCCAATCAAGCCATCCTACCACTTAAAAATATTTGTTTAACTCACCATAGCCTGTCATCCTGCAGCTATTTCTGTAAAAAAACAACTGCTGTCCATAGTAGATTCTGCTTCCGATCTCCCTCAGCTTCTGGGTAAAAAGGATGGTGCTCTGTTTTTGCAAAACAGGAGTTACAGAGCACAAGGGCCATCCTTCTGGCAGTGTTTTTCCTCACTCGGGAAGTCTGCCTTCCCTCAAAGGAAGGAGCAGAATGCTTCTGGGAGCCTCCGTCCCTGAATAGTCTGCACCATCTGCTGGAATAAGAGAAGGACTGACTCACTAACCATGAATTTCGGGGATTCAAGAGACTTTGGGGAATAGAAAGTCCTGGCTCAAACCTGCAATTACACATTTCTTGCAGTCTAAAAGGGGAAGAACGGCTAAAGATAATGTCTACCCCTCTAACCAATGCAATGACACATACCCTTCAAAAAGAGGGTATAATTACTGGGCCATGTAATTTCAACAAGTAAACCCACAAGAACTCAGCCCTACTATGAGGGCACAGCTCTAGCCCACAGGGAACATTTTAGCTTATTTATTTATACAGATTCATTCCTAACGTTCAGAAATACCATCCCCTGCCGTAGGTAAGTCTTGCTTTGGCTGCTGCAACCTCAGGGCTAACTTCCCTGAATTCCATTCGGTTGCACTGCAGCCTGTGCAAAATCTGAAGTGCAAGTTTTCCTTTTCATGCCTCTGCCTTCCAGCTCCCCCTCTTTATAAAGCTTTTCCCCCTCATTCTCAGTTTCCTGAGCAGCTTAGTTCCTATTTCCTATTTTCCATCTTCCTGCCATCCATCCTCCTCCAAGCTATTCTTGTCAAACTATTAATTTCATCTTATTTGACAGCACAGCAGCCCTCCATGACTGCGCTCTGCTCAACAAATTATCAGTTACACCAACCTTAAGACACTTTTTCACTCCATCAACTCCCCAGAAGAGGCAGTTTGTAAAATGCAAAGTAATATTAATGTTTCTGCTCAGGAGTTTCCACTTTGCATTGCTAAGCTTTCATTTTGACTCAGCTCTATTCTGAAAAGACATGACTAGCACAAGGTGTCTGCTCTATAGCTCATATGCACCACTGGCTGAGAATAGCAAATACATCTCAGTATCTTTAATATTAGATGTATTTTTTTCCTTACTAGAGCAAATTCATCTGAACATGATCAGGACTTCCACAGCAGAGCTGAACACAGCCTATTGTCTGCTATCTTAAACCCAAACCAGAACAACAGTAAAATGTTTGTACTGATTTAACAAAAATGATTTAAGCCCTTGCATCTAGTTAAGAGGTGTATAATGCACCGTTTCAGGGATACCCTTCACCTACTGGAACAAAGCTTGCTTTGGTCTGTAATAACATTCTACACAACTGCTACTCTGATTTAAATGGCTTCAACCCAAACTGGTATGTAAACAGATGGGCTTTCATTTGAAGATACAAATGAGATGTAAAAACCTCTCTAGTGGTCCTTCCATAAAGGGCATTTTAATACCACAAACGAGGTATCAAAAAGAGATGAAAGCCACTAGAAGATATCTCCACAGCCAACGCCCCCATTCTTCGGCCGAGACTAACAAGTACAAACATCTCTCAGCAGACAATTTCTCACCAAGCAAGCCGAGAAGTGGTTGAAAGCAGAGCTGTTACTCCTCTTGTTAGAAAGGGTCACCTTTGAAGCACTGAATAATCACAGGGCAAAGTACCTGATTTGCTTTTCCAGCTTGCAAAACCAGCAGCGAATGCTTCTCTAAACCCATCCTTTCCTCATCACTGAGGGCCTGTGTGAGCTCAGTGCCAGCAAGCCTGAGTAACTCCTCCCTACCTGTTAGCAGTGAGGCTGGTAGCCCAAAACAGAGATGTCCCAGGGCAAGCCTAGGCTGGGTGTGGGAGTCCAGACCGTGACACTGGGGGCACTGACATTACTGGCTGCAATTTATTTTCAGCATTTCCAAGTAGACAAAAAACTTCCCTGAATCAGGCTAGCTACGTGGCCAGTCAGCCCAGTATCCTGCCTCTCCCAGTGTCAGTAGCAAATGACTGGGGGAAAAAAAGCCGAGCATGACCAGGGACAAGGAAAACAACAGTTCTCTGGCTGTATGGCCCAGCTGCAGAGCCTGATGTTACATCTGACTGTTGTGAGCCTTCCATGGACCTGTCTTCCACTTGTTTGGTTTGGGTTGGTTTTATTTCCCCCAAATCTATTTCTCTTTCATCTGCTGCAATATCTAGTTATGATGAGTTCCACAATTTAGTCCTTATGACTCTCTTGATTTAAATGTGCACTGATGGGTCATCCCCTAGAGTCTTCCATTGCAAAAAACAGCAAACCCCTCTGCCCCTTTCCCTTTTCCAGATCACTTACCGTTCTGTAAACAGCTACAACGTTCTCTTAATCCATCTTCTTTACTAAGAGTACTTGGCTTTTTAGTCTTTCTTTTCAGCCAAAAAAACTTTTAAGCCAGTTCTGTTAATAACTTTTTGTTAACTAGTAACTACCACTGACAGAACCACTTCAGCACATCTTCCCCTTAACTGCTTTAAACAGCAACAGAATCCTGCTTCCACCTTACCAGTTAAATCTTGGACATAAATCCATAAATCCATTAAACATTGCTGAATGAACTATACCTCTGAGACAGAATTCCCTCATGTGACACAGGGCACAACTGCAGGGATAAAAGGCTTGGTCTGACAGGGCAGGGTACATTTGCCTCTCCGACCTGTGCTTTACCTGCTCGACTGCCCTTACCACAGGGAGCACATTTGTTTTTGGAAGGCAGCGTTAAAAAATCAGTGCAATTGAGCAGGAGCGTGGCAGCAGCGGAAAATGGGAGCAGAGCACTTTAAGAGAGCCCTGGGAAGCTGTAACCTGAAGCCTGCAAGGCTGGGCTGGGGGAAGCAGCAAAAAGCAGATGTGGCTGCACCAAACCCACACTATCCACGACTGGAACCCACTGGGAGCCTTCGAAGGCATCAAGAGGAGCCCGAGGTAAGGGGCAGCTCAACCCTCCTCAGTGCTAGTGGTGAGGGGAGCAGAGGGCAGGGGCCGAGGCTGGGAGCTCTCAGAAGACATGGGAAATGGGAAGAACAGTTCTTCTGCAGGTGTTAAAAGGGTGGGATTCCCACCAAAGGAGAGATCTCACCAAGGGTTGGGAGCCACCAGCATCCCAGGGCACCTCTTTGCCTCCGGGGCTGAATGATGCTTGGGACCTGGGGTGGTTTTCTGCCTTTCTAGCATCTGTGTTGAAGCTGGGAACACGCTTTTTCTTTGCGATGGTAACAATCTTAGTGACAGTCGCATCCTTCAGAGCTAGTGGTTGCAAGATGCTTCAGGAGTTAGTGCTGTGGGGTGGAGAGATCAGAGCAAGCAGTCTGAACTAGTGGGTGATGTTTCATAGCACCCCTAAAATCAGAAGTGCTTATGAGTGATGTGAGGCTTGTACTGCTTTAGATGGAAAACAAAATACTTCCTTTGCACCTGCAGGCCTTCACAAATAGACAACTCCCAGGCACAAAGTGCCTTCTCAGCTCATTTCTCCAAGTTTTCTTCCTGTACCCTCCTGACTGTAACACCACATGCTGCATGCTGTTGTGCCTTCTCTTCTCTTTAAAAGAAGCCACAGATGTTAATATCATGCCTGAAACCATCCCACCTCTGCTCCAACCAAATTCTTCTCTCTGCATTTTTGGCTGTGTGCTAAGAGACATGCAAATAGGATCCAGATGTTCAGGCCAATTCAAACGCAAAAGGCTTTGTCTTTTCTAAAATGGAAATTGCTTTTTGGCAAAGTTTGAGAAATATGAAGCTGGTGACAGTACTGGCAAAAACAATACAAATCTGCAAAACCAATCTCCGCTCTGATGCTCCCAGGAGCTCAGTGTCGTTGGAAGCAAAGGTTGTGTTGAGACTTTTTAAAATTTTTTTTTCAGAGAAAAGGTTATGCTCAATGGAAAACCTTCATCTCTAAACTAGACTGGGTCTAACCTCTTCTGCTCAGCTTGAAAGAGCGCTGCTTGGTGCACACATCCTGACAACGCCCTGGCTAACTCTTTGACTCATGCAGGGCTTCTCTCACCTCTCTTTCAGCACGGTGCCTATTCACTGTAAAACTCTGCAATGCTATGGGCAATCCCAACATCACATCCACTGTCACACAACCAAGCGCACTAGTTTGTTCCAGTATAGTAAATCCTCTTGATACACATCTTCTGCCCCAGAATACCTCATCTCCTCGGCAGCTAGGAGAGCAGCAGGTCACAGGATGCAAGTGCACGGGGGAAAGAGGGTGCCGCTTCTGTCTAAACATAGATGAGAACTTAAAACCTCCACTGTGACACCTTTTTCTCCAAGGCAGAAATACCTCCAGAAGAAAAGGGTTTTGGCAGGAAAGGGAAATAGGGAACTGCCTTTCACTAAAGTAAAACCTCTGCCCGAAGAGACTGGGTCCTCAACCAGGGCTGTTGTAGCCACGTGGCTTTGAGTTGTATTTCTACCAGCAGGCATTGTTTTCTTTATAGCTGAAGTTAATCTGAAACACATGTTTTCTCCTAATGCACTGGATGCCTGGATCACAGGGGTTAGTTAAATACAACCCTCTTCCTTTAATTTCTGGGAATCTATATAAACATTGCTTCAGACCAGCCCCAGTGGCATCTGTTTCTGGGGGCATGACACTTCTGCAGTAGCTCTGGTTTACCCACAGTGAAGCTCTGGGTGACTTGTTGCCCTTTGGACCAGACAGAGCTGTATGGAAGGGCCACATAAGCCAATACTGGAATGATTAAAAGTGGGTTCCACAGAAGCAACAACTTTGGGTAGTTTGGTACTTTTCTCCCACTTTCATAAAAAAATGTTGACTCTGTCTTTCACTTCTTCTCTAGATTTGGCCCAGTGTTAGGTATTTACTCCCAGCCCCTTTTCTCACTATCTTTTAAGAAAGCTCTTCTACGTTTACTTTCTTGAATTGCAAATAAAAAGCAAAGGATGCATAGGGGCTGTACAGCCTTCCAGATACATGCAGACACAAGAAACATGACAAACTGCTGCCTGAGGCAGTAACTTGTACAGCAGAACAATAACCAGTTTAGCCTTCTGCCCCATTCAACAATATGGATTTGCTACCTTTATAAATGAAGTATTGAATTTTTTCAAGTCTAAACTCAGAAGATGCAATTTAGTGCTTTTTTGGACCTTGGCACTCAGTAACTGCCAGCATCAGTGTGGTCTGGGCCACACACATCTGCTTTTGTGCTCAGGCACACCCAGGCTTGTGTGCTTGCCCATTTTTAAAGTCACTAGGGCCAGGCTGGTTGAATACTTCCAACCAGAGAAGAAGAAATCCCAGCTAAGACCAGGTGTGTGTTTCACGACTGGGTAAGACAAGCAGCAGCATGTGTTAACTGCTGCTCCTGCCACAAGGCACAGCGAACAGTAGCAGTAGAGATGTATTTGCTCAGTTGCTCAAACTACCTCTGTCATGTTCATCCTCTGTAGGTTCAGACATGCAGATTCTGGTGGTTCTCCTTTTCCTGGGTCTTTTAACCGTCCCAAGCAGATCCCAGAACTCGGCTGCTGAGCAGGTGAGTAGGAGACAACACACAGAGAGTAAGGGAGAGATATGCTGAGCAGGTAATTCAGAGAATCTTACCGAAGGATTAAGCACTACCTTCCTAAGTTACTAGGATTTTATTTAGCAACATAATGAGACTAACTCCTGCTTTGCCTAGATAAAACCACGCTAGTTATATCAGGGGATGACTGCGAGGCAGAAATAGTGGATTCCAATTGGAGCTCTGCCTTTGGCTTTACTGGGACACCTTAAAGTAACTGTTCCCACACTCTCTATCAGTAAGATTAAGCCAGTATTTCTGTAGATCATAGGAGACCATCCATAAATTGCTTAACTCTGAAACGTTTATCACAACTGGACCTGCCCTTGTAAACTGCAAGTCTAACCAAAGCACTCCCTGTACCTGCTAGAACTCTGCCACTGCTGACGGAGGCAATGCTGGTGAGGTCGAAGAGGAAGATCCATTCTACAAGAGCCCTGTGAACAAGCTGGAAGCAGCAGTCTCTAACTTTGGCTATGACCTGTACCGTCAGCAATCAAGTCGGACAGCCACTGCCAATGTGCTGCTGTCTCCATTCAGCCTGGCTACTGCACTTTCTGGTCTCTCACTTGGTGAGTTCTTGCCCCTTTTTCTCACGCGCTGTCTGACTTGACAGTGGCCTTCCCTCATACTCTTGTCCTTGTTGTTGGCAGGGGCTGGAGAACGAACAGAAGATGTGATTTCTCGTGCTCTCTTCTACGATCTGCTTAACAAAGCTGAGGTCCACAACACTTACAAGGACCTACTGAGCAGTGTGACTGCACCGGAGAAGAGCATGAAAAGTGCCTCCCGTATCATCTTGGAGAAAAGTAAAAGTCCTCCTTCCCCTCTACCAAATTTTACCTAAATAACCAGCAGCAGGTAGAACACACTGAGTAACACCACACTAACAGCTTTAGCTCTGACAGACTGTTGAGCCAGGATGCAGACAGCACGTGGAATGCTGTTGCTGCTCCAGAAAAAGCCTGGAAAGTTTGTGTGCACTTAAATAAAAGACCAGACTTAAGCACAAAAAGACACTGGTGGCAGAGCAGATAGCAAGCAAAAGACCTAGAAGGAACTTGCTGAGAACCTTGCCTTTATGTTAGCGTTTTCTGGCAGGTGTTGCTAACTTCCAGGAACCACAGATCACATTTTCTATTTGTGATAGTATTCAGCCATATTCCTGTTTGATTCCTTGCAGAACTATTTGAAATGTCTTGGCACGCAATAAACATCAGCTGAGGAAGCTAAGAGCTATCTTTTGGAACCTGCTGGTTCCAAGAATCCAATAGGTTGACTAAGCCGCACGCATAAAGCAAGCTGGAGAAAGAAGAAAGACTGATGTAGGAATAGCTGTGTCCAAGCCCTCTGTTCTTATCTCCTTTCTTTACTTCTCAGAAGAGATTTATCCCATACTCTAGCATGGGTGGCTATAGGATTTGGATCAGTTTTCTCCATGTGCCTTCAGTCCCTCTTCTTCAAAGCAGGTTTCTGTATACACACAGCCACAGATGTTTTATGAGAGAACTGCTGCTGAGCTTTGGATTGCAATCTGCTGCCTTGAGATTGTTTTGATAAGGGAGCTAGCTGCAATATCCATGTTTTTGTTCCCTAGGACTGAGGGTGAAGCCTGGTTTTCTCAGCCAACTAGAAAAGTCCTACAAGATGCGTCTGAGGGCACTAAGTGGCAATAGCCAGTTAGACCTCCAAGAAATCAACAACTGGGTGCGACAGCAGACAAAGGGAAGGATTATGCGGTTTATGAAGGACATGCCCACAGATGTCAGCATTCTCCTTGCTGGGGCTGCTTACTTCAAGGGTAAGAATGTTGTGGACTGGGTTACAGAGGGGCTCTATTAAGCATGTGTGAGATGTGAAGGAATGTTGTCCTGACAGAATGTAAGAAAATGTTTGAGAACTTTTAGTAAAGAATTAAAAATTCACACTATCTGAACAGAAATAGTCCTTGAGGGAGGAATTATTACTCTTGGGAAGCTGAATCTTGACCTGTTTGAAGTAAGAGACCAGAGAAGAAAGTTCAAGCTCACAAAACTCCACAGCAAGAGACAGAATATTACAATTTAGGGAAGCCATTGCTTAAAGAGCGGACTGAGCCTTTTTACCACTGTAGAGAGAATGGAGGGAGATACTAGAGAGCTGTTCTAGAACATGCTGTAAGCCAGTGTCCTGCAGAATTACTGCTTAGAGACAAGGAGCAAAACAAAGGGTGGGGAGAGAAGCACTTTATATGCATTGACACAATCGTTACCCTTTAAAATAGTTTTGTAATTACATAAGTAGACATCAACTTCCCAATAGCTACTCCACCCATACACTGGCTTGATTTTATATTTCCCATTCAGCCAATTCTCAGATGAAAAGGAGGAGCCAAAGAGTGGCAGCAAATCAGAGCTCAAATCAGTCTATTTCCATCTCTATCATCAGTCGGTTATGCCTCAACTCTTAAAGCACAAACACTGTATATATAAAGTGCAAGGCTGCTCAGCCACCAACACAAGCCTGGTTTTATATGCTATTATTCCAGAAAATTCACCATTTTATCTTTCAAAAAACAGGGACATGGAAAACCAAGTTTGACACCAAGAAGACTGCCCTGAAGGACTTCCACCTGGATGAGGATAGAACTGTGAAGGTGTCCATGATGTCAGACCCCAAAGCCATATTGCGATATGGTTTTGACTCAGAACTCAACTGCAAGGTCAGAGAGCAAACATTGCACAAGATCTCCTAAACCTACTGAGGAACAGGCTCAGCTACACTTACCTGTTAAACCATGCCAGGAGACCACCTTGCTCCTCCCATCAGGCTGGTTTTGCAATCCCTACTTTGAAAGGCAGTATGTTGATTCTTAGAATAGCCTAATTCTACACTGGCTATGTGACAAGCAGTGCAGAATTTAAATAATGTACAGGTCCTACTAGCCTATATTGTTTGACGTAAAGCTGGGCAAGAAGGCCAGGGCACGCTCTTCAAAACTTTTCCACCTCTACCTCTTTCAAGAAATCTTTCACTGTAGCAGGAGCTCAAAGGTGTTCCAGCAAAGAATCCCCCACAGCAATTTTGTGGTTCATTACAAACAGGGAAGAAGATCAAATCTTAACTGGAAGGGCTGACCAGGCAGTGGAGGCTGAGGCCTGTGCCTCGTACAGGAGGGGTAAAACTATTTATTATTGATTTATCGATTTTTATTTATAACTGGCCTTCCAGATTGCCCAGCTGCCTTTGACAGAGGGAATCAGTGCCATGTTCTTCCTGCCTACGAAGGTGACCCAAAATATGACTCTGATTGAGGAAAGCCTTACTTCTGAGTTTGTCCACGATGTAGACAAGGAGCTGAAGACAGTCCACGCTGTGCTAAGCTTGCCCAAACTAAAGCTGAACTATGAAGAGGCACTTGGCAGCACGCTAAAGGAGACAAGTATGTACATCACACACCCTCTGCAGACTGCCAGGGCTCAAAGCTGTGGGCAAGTTGCTTCTTGCTCTCAGAATATGAAGCGGATGGGTTATTTGTTAGGTCCTGCTGTCAGTCTGTAGATTTCCCTAGCAACCAAAACACCTTGGTCCAAGACTCCTCAACTTTTTATTACATCTTTCCACCAAGTTCACATAATGCTTCTGAGATGGAGAGGGAAAAAGCTCAGTACAGATGTAAACTTTTTCTCCCTGTTACACCCAATAAACTCTACCAGAGCAACTATGCACAGCCCTGGACCACAGCGCTAGCAGGGCTGCTCCCCGACCTGCAATCTCTGCTAATGGAATTTTCATTCTTTCCTCCAGGGCTCCAATCACTTTTCACATCACCTGATTTTACCAAGATTTCTGCCAAACCTATTAAGCTATCTCACGTGCAACACAAGGCAGTTCTGGAGCTTAGTGAAGATGGGGAAAGATCCACACCAAGTCCGGAGGTGAATGCTGCTCGTCTGACCTTCCCCATAGAGTATCACGTGGACAGACCTTTTCTCCTTGTACTGCGAGATGATACCACTGGAACCCTCCTCTTCATTGGCAAAATCCTGGATCCCAGGAGCATTTAGATCCTTTCACAATAATCTGCAATGGTAGGGCCCAAATGGAGAGGGTGGTATTGGGAGGGATACTGGCTCCCTGCTCTGCTGCACAAAGACACAACTTGCAAATCTTATGCCTTCATGCTGCAATAAAAGAGCTTTTGCTATTAATCTCAGCAAGCCCCAGTATTCTCCCTTGAAAGATTGTCTGCCTATGTCACATGCCTTCACACTCCCATTTTCCCCAGAGGGGCCACAATGCAGTTATATGTTTCATACGCAAGCATCACCTGGTCTATACTGCATTTGCCCCCAGCCTGTCGTCCAACCTGACGCCAGTTGTTTATACTGGATCCTTCATCACTGACAACTCTGCACTGGTAGCCCTCCAAGTTCTGCAGTGTCCCCTCTTACAACTTGTAAGTTTGCACTTTCCGGCCTGCTGCCTCACCCATCCCAACCATTTACGTTTCATGCTGGCAAGAAAAGTGCTTCACAGAATTAGAAATAAAAGGAAGCACAGTCTGGATGACTGCAAGTTCATAACCACCAGGGTACCACACGCAGGAGATTCACATCTCTAGAAACACACATACACAAGCATCTGCTTCAAACCCACATGCAGACATTATACAACAGCACCCATTGCCACCACACCACACGCAGACCCCGCATGTTAGAATTGGTCATTTTATTTACAATGGTCTCACTAAAAAGCATTTCAGATTTCATTCATGTTGTTGTTACACATGATTTTCCAGCTTGTACTACATGACTACCTTACCACATGAAACTTAGCTTTGATGAAAGATCACATTGCAGCTTCCTTTGACAGGGAAATTAAATCCTCTGAAGGACACTTCTGGGAAGATCTGACAGACAGGTCTTCATCTCTTGTAGTTCCTGGATCTGAGTACTCTGAGGACCACAGTGCACTGACAAAATCTCCTCTGCTCTTTGAATTGTGCTCAGAGCTTCAGAAACTGCAAATCTGAAATAGGAAGAGAGTAAGAACAGAGTCCACAAAACACTTAATTCAGCTCCTTGACTTATGTAATGTTTAACCTCTCCCCCAAAAAAACCTAAACCTGCTCATAGGTACAGATCCTACCCTCCATTGCCTTTCAGCACCAGGAAAACTGTGTGTGCTTCAGACGCAAAAGGAGGGGGGAAAGTTAAGGAGGTGGACAGAAAAAACATTATCTTCGAGTACACGTACCCACTACCTTCTCACTGCAGCTCCTGCTAAAATTCATTCAGTTAAAGGGAGGTGTTGTGAGAAGATTTTCAGAAGCAGCCACTGGATTTGCTTGCCAAAAGAGGGCCAAAATACAGCCAGAGGATTTTATTTCTTCCTTTGAAAATATGTCAGCAACATGATACAACTAAGGTACTAACACCAAGGGTGACTTATTGTCAGAATCAAACAATAGGACAGGGAATAAACAGAGCCAGTGAAACAAATAGAGAGGCAGAAAACAGAGAAATGGGTCCAAAGAGTCATGAGGTATAAAGGGTTAATGAAGTTACACTGGAGTTATGGCCAATTTGTACCTGTGCCAAAGTGCCCAGGGTCCTGTGAGACACCCTGCGCGGGGCCAAGGACCACCTGCCACAGCAGACACCCAGGAGTGGTGCAGGCAAGGGATAGAGAACGAAAGCAGATTTACCCATTGAAGAGAATTTGTGCCAGCTTGAAAAGTTCATGACCTATTTCTACACTTGATGGCCCGTGATGCATTTCCACAATCTCGATACTCCTTTCCAGGTGTCTGGCTGCTTCCTGCCACTTCCCTGATGAAAAAACAAAACAAAACAATAATTCAAATAAATACTTTTCAGAGCTACTGCCATCTGAAGAATCTGATGCATTATGCAAAATGCAACTAACTATGTCCACAGCATTCCTGGGAGGCTGCTGACCTCAGAACCAGAACAGGGAATCTAGGAGAATGTGAGATCACATTATTGTTTGCTGGCTGCTGGGGATGTAGTCTTGGCTGAAGTAGAGTGTCTCAGAGCCCTGCTGTCAAAACCAGAGCAATGCAGTAGGAGAAAACTGAAAGGGCTAGTCAGAGAAAAGGTTAGTCATGTTAAATTCAAAGTTCAGAAAACTAAAGACAATGAGAAGACAATGCCATACCAAGAGTAGCGTAGACTTGTGCCAGATGATCCTCCATCTCTCCCATCAGCAAATGCTCTGGCGACAAGAAGTTTCTAGCATCCATCTGACATTTCAGGAGCATTTTGATAGCCTCATCTATAACAAAGCAGGGTGTAAAATCCATCCTACTGGCCAGTCTCCAGCTTTCCACGATCCACAAAATAAAACCAGTCCAATCTAATCTTTGCATTTTACACAGCTAGATCTGGATGTGGTTAGAATTCAATGCTGATTTCATCCGCGACCCTGCTTATTCTGAAGCAGTGTTGGCCCCACTCACTCCCAGAAAGCTAGGCATGGCAATGCATAACTCTAACGTTACCTGGAGTTCTTTTAGTTACTATCAAATGATGTGTGACTTAGATTAACACCCAGATCACGGGTATAAAAACCCTAAAGCTGAAGTCCCCAGGGACACCAGGCTGCACGCCAGAAGACCCCAACTGCATAAGCAACAGTGCCATCTCATGGCTAAAACCACGGCTCCTGATGTGTACCCACGAGCTGCTGACCTTCAAGTAGAAAGCTGACTCTTACCAGCCTTCCTGTCTTTTAGCAGATCTAATGCTTTCTTGATTTGTTGCTGAAGGTCCCGTAAACGGCGTGACAGGCTCTCTCTGCTGACTGAGATTGCACAAGCTTCATTTGAACAACAGAGCATGTCTTCCCCCTGCGGAAATCATCCCTCTGATCATTCCTGCTCACGTTCAATTCAAAGCTTCCCTTCCATCTCCGTTATCTCTGTATTGTGTTATAGAGATGCTAAATTGTTTCCCAGTTGCATTCATTAAACAAAGTGACTTGCCTGTAAACTGCTATCAGCTTCTTCGATTTTCTGAGAAACCTCCAGGAATAGCTATGTGAGCTAAAGATCAGGCCAAAGCAGGGTCAGGGGGTACACAACCAATGTTCGTACAAAACACAGTGTTGGCTTCTCCCCATCTAACCCACACTGCACGCTGTTCTCATTTACATCCCGTGAACTGCAGAGCGTGACTCTCTCCACACAGCCCCTGGACGTCCATCTCCTGTTCCAGACTCCAGGCCACCATTTCTTTTCCCTAAATTGCCACCTTCCCCTAGTCGACAGCCCTGATATTCTAAAGTTCCTTCATCAAGTTCAAAGGGTTTCTAACCTGCTGTTAAAGGCATTATTTTCCCCTATAATGCTGGAAGATTGATATACAAGGACATTACAAGAAAGCTGCTAGGAACAGCGAGATACTGCCTTGACTCTACAGGGGCTTTTGCCTTCTGACCAGAGATCACAGACTGGTCTTTAACACTTTACCTTCCCAGAGACCCAAATGTTACACATCCTGCTAAGTTATACAATGATAACTACAGAAGAACTACCTGCATTGGAGCCCGGCAGCTAGGACAGCAGAAGGAATTTCTCATGGACACCACACTCTTGACATCAGACTCTAACTCATCAAGGCATGCCTGACAGCGACACTCAAAGAAATACTGACCGAGAAGCTGTTGTCTCTCAGCAACCCTCATTCTACATCGGTGAGGCCCTGCAAAGGGATGGCAAGGGTAGAAGTCTCTAAGCAGGTACAGTTCTTAACATCAGCCTAAATCTACCTTTGTTTTAATTGAGATTAGATATATAATCTTTTGGAGAAGACATAACTGGAGACTGAAAATTTAACAGTGGGCTCAGCAGATAAAATCTTGCATTGCTGCCTTTGATCAAGCCTTACATATAAACAGAGACTCTAGAAACGTTATACTGGGAATTACGATATTAATAGCAATCAGGTCACATGCCAAGTAGAGGTGAAAGGATGTCAGTGCCTTGAGACAGAGTTAATACTCACCGTAGCAATGGAAAATCTCCTGGCCACTTGGGATCGGCTGTGATGCCCTGACAGTGGCAGCTGTCCCACTAAATGACACACTGATATTGGGACAGCACGAATGGTTCAGAAGGCTGAGGACAGGAAAGAAGGCTGTCGCCAGGCGCACAGGCTTCTTATTTACAACTGCACCATCTCCGGACCCTAAAGACAGAGGGAAAACAAGGAGGTTGAGAATGAATGCTCAGTAACCCACGCAACTTCTGCAACAAGCACTGTGACCAACTGCAGATAGCACAGGAAAGGTTTCTGGTAAACTGCTGCAATAAATAATAGCTAAACACCCTCTACATGTGCACTAAAGAACAGGCCAGCATGGGACAGGCCATTACATTTTAAGCAAGTCACTCCCATCTACAATGGGAGCTTTTTACAAGCGATAATTCAGTCTCTTCACACAAGCTAGATGAGCAAGGACAACACAGAAGGGCTTAAAAGCTTTTATCTTACCTGACTCCTGCATTACAGTGATGGCTTGTGCATTACACTGCAGCTGCAACATGTGCCTCAGCATTGCTTCTGCCATAGTCTTCAGCTCTGGAGACAATTCACCTGATGTTTTTTCACGTGTCTCTGGTTTGGACCACTTCTCAGATGATTCCCAACTCAAAACAGCAGCCTCCAGGCCAGCTTCTTGCAGCTCTTCGCATACAGCTACTACACTCAGCATGCAGAGGAACTTGTGTTCAGGGCTGTGCTTCTCAGTGTGTGGCAAAAGGTGGAACACAGCTTGGTAAGAACTCTGGTACTGACCATCATCATTACAACCAGGGATGCCTCTGGTACCAGCTCTTGTATCTGGTGCCTCACTGAGATGTTTGCATCTTGCCCCAGGGTCACAAAGGTCTTTGTCACCAGCGTGGGACCATTCCACCAGCCTGCTAACCTCTGCAAATCCTGCCAATAGAACAGTCCTCAAGGCAACGTGGCAGAAGACCCCCAACGTGAGAAGCAGTGCTCCCAGGGAGCACTCTGTCCTGTGGTACCGCTCCCAGGCCATGTCTGCGCAGCTCTGGCTGCAGTACTTTGCGTAACTGCACCCACGGCAAGGCACCGAGGCCAAGAGCTGCCTCAGGCAATGGTGGCAATAAAGATCTGCATTAGTGACCTGAGTATCCCACACAGTTTCTCTGCTGTCCTGCAGAAGAAGGGTCTCCCCTGGGCAGAGCACGCTTACAAAGGCCTCCTCTTTCAACAGGCTCTGTCCTGGCAGGATGTCCTGTGAGGCCACCAAGTGACGTCCTCTCTCTGTATCAAAGTTCAAGCTCAAAGATGAAGATGCACCTGAAATATTGTCATTCTCTTCCCAGATCTCTGACTTTCTTTGAACATCACCACGTGCTTCTCCTGCAGGCTCTGGATAGCTCTCTTTCTCACGTATTTTAATCTTCAGTTGACTTAACTTTTTTAGCAGTGTCTGGTGTGCAGGACTACTCATGATCCCATCCATAGCAATTTTATTCTCCACCACACTGAGGGCATCTGCTGCATCCTGTAGCCTCTCCAAACACAGCAGACATTCCACTTTTCGCAGCAAGACCTTGGGCAGCAGCCTGTTTGGATAGCCATGACTTTCAGCCCTGGCAATGTCTTCTAAACAAACCTAGGAACAAAGACAAGGTCTTTTAACTGTACTTGTAAACCAGCTGAAACTCATACTCTTTTATTCCATTTAAAGTGGGGAATATTTTAATAAAACTATGCTAATCAGCAAATTCCACCTGCACAGTCAGTCTGGTGGCCAAATAAAGTCTCCTGACATAGAACAAGAAGGAAAACGGGAACTCTTCAGGAAGTTCAGTAATGATAGATGCTTTTTAGAAACACATCTGATCCACAGCCTCTTGCTTAAACAAATACCTGTCACTGCAGGATTTGCAGAAGCACCCACCTGACCCCTGTATGCAAACATAGCAAGGTGACACCTCAGGCAGTGCTGGGGCTCGTCTTTGCCCCAGTCCCCTGCCTCTTGCTTACAGGAGGCCGCAGGCCACCCTCTGGGTGTGCAGAATTGCTCGGGGGGGCACCCAGGAGCGCAGGAGCAGGGGGAGGCCGGGCTGCCGTGGGTCCCGCTGCCCCACCACCGCTTACCTCAAAGCAGCCGAGGTGGAAGAAGGCGGCGGAGCGGTTGGCGAAGCAGAGGGACAGCTCGGGGCTGCCGGGATGCTCGTGGGATGCGGCCTGTGGAGACCAGAGAGCTGCCGCCTCAGCGGGGAACCCTCCACGGGACCCTCTCAGCGCGGGCTGCGGGACCCCCACCCCAAGGATCCCCTCACGGGAGCCGCCCCTCACGCTGGGCCCAGCGGAGCCCTCTCCCGGAGGCCCCGGGCCGGGATAGGCCCGCCCCAGGGCTGCCCCCGCCTCACCTACCTGCGAGTAGAGCCTCGCGGCCTCACTGTAATGGCGGCGGCCGAACAACCGGTTTCCCTCCTCCCGGTAGAAGCGCGCGGCTGCCGGTTCCTTGCCCGTGGGCGCCCGGCGGCACAACCGCCGCAGAGCCTCCGCCTCGGGCCTGCGGGACACGGGGGTCAGCTCCGCTCCATGCCCTACCCGCCCCGCACTGCCCTGCCCTGCCCGCCGCTCACCGGAGGAGGCCGCAGCCCAGGCGCACCGTGTCGTGCAGCGACGCCGTCGCCAACCGCTCCCGCAGCGCCGGTTCCAGCGCGGCCCAG
>JAVSBS010023634.1:88577-100907 GCA_033124195.1 Coracias cyanogaster | reverse complement strand
TATACCAGCCACCACCGTGCGGAAACTGCTCCCTTGAGCTATCTGACCCCATTAGACAGAAGCTGTTGTTTCTTCTTGGCTACGAGTGCTATGAGTGTTTTGAAGAAGACTAGCCTAATTCTCACAGCACAAACTCGTTCACCCAAACTCTCACCTCTTTCTTGCAGAAACCAGAAGATGCCATCCTCTTTCCCAGTTCACCTGTGGGCTGCCTGAGAGCACCCCTGTGGTACAGAGGTAAACAGAGATGCTGAGACACAGCGCCTACTGGATACAAGGGACAGAGAGGAGTGCAGAAAGTCCGGGAAATGCAGGAAGCTACAGTATCTTTTTCACCAGAGAGCCATGATAAAACAAGCATTGAAACAAGCCATGGAACTGAAGAAATGTAAGAAACAAGCTGTTCCTATAATACAGATTTTCCTTTGGACATTTTCCTTCCCCTTCTCATAACAAGGATAGAAAGGTTCAGATGCAAAGCTAGTTGGTGATGGCCCCTGAACTTTTTGTGTGCCTCTAGGGCTGGTGGAGCATGGAGAAAGTTTTCTGCAGCGTTTGTTCTCTGGTAGAACGGAGGTAGCTGAATAAAGAATAGGCTTGCTTGGCCAAAACACACAAGAAATCACCCTTAGCTGGCAGGGCCCTTCTTCAGTTGCAGCTGGAGTCTCCTATCAAGGGGTTAAGAGGAAATGTCCGGCTTCAGCAGCAGCAGGGTGGCATTCCTGCCTGGCCCAGCTCCTCTGTTGGGCACAAAAATGAACCTAGCCCCAGCTGATGAGCAACTAAAGCCCGTTAAATCCCGCAGCTGTGATCTCTTGGAGAGAGAGCAAAGGGGACCCGGCTAGCGGAAAAGGCTACATTCAGTGACTGAGTCCACAGTGGCTGTTTCACTAGCCCTCTGAGGAAAAGAAGCTCAGAGTTTTTGTCACTCCTGGTTGTCATCCTGTCAGACCGAGTTCAAGTGAGGTTTGCTGGGAGGGGTGCGCGATGCTCAGGCTGCCGCTGACAATGCAGTTTAGAGAAGCAGCGCATGGCTCCACCTGCGAGCTGCTACTCTCACACCAGTGCTACATCCTCTTTGAAAGACACAACCTCAATGGCTTTGATTTTTAAAGAATTACTTTAAAACTTCTGCTGAAAGGGACAGTGGAATAGAAGAAACAAGCTGTCAAATTATAATCAGCTTGAATCATTTCAGCTAAACACCAAGAAAATAAAATGTACCGTTTGCTGGCAGGCTTTGATGGCTTACAAAGTACTCACCCCACCCAAATCAAGGTCTTGAAATGGAGCAGCAGTGGACGCAAAACCCTTGACAGCCTAAGATTTGCTTTTACTTGGTACCACGTTGCTATCCTCAGGGATAGAAAAAGCATCATTAGGGTTTAAATAGAGTTTGATGAAAACACAGAGCACCCCAAGGATCAATTTTCACCATGGGCAGCTGCAGCACGAGGCATTAATTCTTCACCCTCTCTGGTGACAGGAGAAACGCGGGGACCTGTAGGCACAAGTAACGTTAGACTTCTAGTGTGTATTTTGCTTTTCATGCCTGCAATTAAATGCTTGCTTTACTTCCTGTTGTTCAAAACTGTATTTATTCTTTAGCACTGCAAGAAAAAACGCCTGTATTTTTAAAAATTTGCACTGGGGACACGTTTGAAGGCCCATATTGTAGACTCAGCAAGTCGCAGGGCAGCCGCCAAACCTTGCTTCCTTTGTTGATTTCTTCGTGATTTAAGACCTATTTTCAGCAGCTGATCCCCGCTTCCCCCCTGCCTCTTTGCTTGGTAACTACCATTTTAACAAAATGGTGTTTATGCAGTGCCTTGGAACCAAGAATTGAGCTTTTTAAATGTAAGACAGGGAATAGAATAGGAAAAACAGCACTAAAATCACCTTCATGCCATGGCTTTTCAAGCCACATGCTTAGAACTATATGGCAGAACTCTTGAGTTCTTGCAGAGTAATATTTAGACTGCTAGTCTTTTATTTTGTACGTAGCTAAAATTACTTGCATGTTTCTGATATTTGTGTTGTTTACCTTCTCCCAGCACAAAGTTGGAAATTATTCTCTGAATCTACAGAAATCAGTAAATAAAACCATCAAAAAAGCCTGTCGTGTTGAGGTACATTGTTCAGACTTTTACTGGCTTTGCCCATAGGAAAAAACCCTATTGTTTCAAACAGGAAAGACAGAGCCTGATCAATGGTTTATATAGGTGCACGCTTCCTTCAGAAAAGGAGGACACACTTTCCCCCTGCTGATGCCAAATTAAACCAAGATTTGGTGCAAAAAAATGTATCCAATGCCATCAGCACAACTATCATCTCTGTTCTGGGTAACAACAGAGTCTTTCCTCAGAATTACTCTGTTGCGGAGAATACAATACTTGGGTTAATAAACAAAGATCACTTTCTACTGATTATTTTTACTGCAAATAATTCTATATTTAACATCGTCCTGTAAGATGCACACACCTTGCTGCCTTACTAAAATAAACCTTAAACTTGCTAAAAATAGCAGTAACTAGTAATGATGAAACAAATTTGTCCCTGAACATTACAGACACCTGAAAATAGAAACTGAGGAGGAGATGACTTAAGGGATTTTCAGTAACATTATAGAAGTAAGAAATGGTATAACCTTTAGGTTTAATGAGCATTACAATACATCAATTACAGAGACATAAGTAATTTAAGGGAAGAGCATTCACTGGCAGTCAAGTTTGGTCACAGACTTCATTTGCTTCACAGGACAGGGACAGCACCCTGTAATTAAGTCATGGTCAGAAGCTGCATCCAAAGCTTGTTCCTTCCCAAAGCACGTTTTTCTCACAAAGCTGGAAAGGTGAGAAACTCCTCTTCTCCACTGACAGAAGACACTACCCCCTCATCTCCATGTATTGCTGCTGTGTAGACGTGGTATTACAAACGTATTTCAGACCTGCTACTGTAGGTTTCCACTGCCTGCTGCTTCTCCAGTTGTTAAGGGCAATACATAGGAGTAGGAGGATGTCCAAGCAGCGGTCCCTGCTCACCACTTAAACAGGTTTTAACCTTTGCTACACCCCCAGCCTTGTATTAGGAGACTGCTTGACAGAGACCAACCAAATCTACTCCCCTCTCCCCTAGGTAAGAAGTCTCTCTGTGTAAAACCACCTGAAGGAAGACTTAAGGTACTGCACTTTATTGCTAAATCTCATCTCCTGGCTGATTCACCCAAGATGCTTCTTGCTGCAAGAGGCAGACAGAATGAGAGGAGGGAAACACACACAGAAACATGCCTAGTGAGGGTCTAACAACGTGTAGGAGATCCATGCTAATTCCAGCAAAGATTTCTTCTCAAAAACTGAGTCAAGTCTACTTTGTATATGAACGTGAAGATGTTCAAGGACATGACTGATACTGAAGACACTGCTGATTCAGCAAACAAAACGTGCTGATCAACAGTGACGACCAGCAGAACAGAAAGATCAATGAAGGGCAAACTATGTATGATACAGTTAACTTTTATTTATTCTTCCAGCTGTTCATCCAGTCTTCCCAGCAAGTTCACAAGAAGTTGAACTTTGAATCTGAAAGATTTGCATTACTTCTAGTACAGTGGATTACATATGCAGACGAATACAGTCTTGACTGTAAACTTGCACTTTAAGGACCTTTGGAAAATCATGTTTTAATGGGGCTTAGTAACTAGAGACTTACTGCATCCTTTCAATCCAAAATTACTAGGACTGAGGTGAAGGATGCATTTTTGGTTGAAAATTCTTTAGAGTGGACCTCCTTTCAAAATGTTTTGCAATTGCTAGCCTTAGAATCATGGTATCTTCTGAAAAGCTAAATAAAAAATAAATAGTGCTGCCACTTGGACAATTAGGTATGTATAGCCAACACTGTGCTCATGGATAATCTCTACAACACTGATCTAAAACACAGAAGTATAAAATGTAAGATTCCAGGAATCTACTGATGCAACTTGAGGGTTTAGTTTTTACCTTTTGAGGATGGCTAGAGATTGTTTCTTTCAGATCCGGAATACTATAAGAACGAAGGTTTTTTATTAGCTATCCTCCTTCCCCCATCCCATTCACAGGAGCTAGCTTACTCTCAAATACGTGTGTGGGGCTTTGACTTTTACTTGAAGAACTGCACATGCGAGATCATACCGATATACTGAACAATGTGTTTTCAGTCATTTAGGGTTGTTCAGTTATGGTTTTGCTATTCGCATAAACAAGTTACCCTCTACATCTCTTGCATGTTCTGGTTTGCATGCAAAAGTCTAATTCAAATGCCTCCACAGAGGGAATTCAGGCTCAGACCTTTGGAGCTGTTTACAGCCCTCCGATAATGCAGCGAGAGCCACGAGGGGGTGGGTCACGGGACAGAATATGTCCCCTCCTCCCATGATCTGCAATAAGGCTTCTGATTTTGTTTGTGTCTTAACTTCCAGACAAGAACTTCAGTATTAAACAAACTAAAATTTTGCCTACAAATTGGCTAGCAATACCTATAATTTCTAGAGGTGAATTATTTGCATAATTCCTAATTATTAAGCCTGACTGCTCAAGACCCCTCTACATTTCCTAAGTGGACATTGCCCTGGAAAGCACTGTTTTAAATGTAAACTAACAAGTTTTAGAAAGGGTAGGAGAGTACCGCCAATCAAGTAATTTGATGAGATTTCATTGCATACGCAGACTGTTGTGCTATGGTAAATAATTTCAAATTAAATGTTTTCCAGTGCCACTGTATCAGCTGCACACTGTTCATTTAGTTCCTTATATTTAGCAGAAGTAGGGTACATCTTCCATATGCCATTTATAAGTAACATACACTGTTAATTTTATTCCTTACTGGAAAGTACCCTGGTCTATTTACAAATTAATTTGGGAAGTGACATCGTGACAGTCAGCCCCAACTGGTGCTCCTGACACAAGAAAGGATGAATAGGTGGGATTTTGCATTTGGCGTTTCAGAACTAGGGGAGGTAATGTTTCCAGTTATATACACTTAAAATTATTTCTGAGAAGACATGTTGAACTTAAACATTAAGCTAAATACCTATAGCCTACATTATCAGTTATTTTTCCAAGACATCGTTCATTCCTTTCTTGAAAGTTTGCTTCTTAGCAGTATTTACCTTACTTGGAAAAATTACAGGTCTATGAAAGAGCTTTATTTTCTTATACTAATTTATATAATTAGTTCCTTTTGCATCGGTACTAAAATTGAACTTTTCTGTAATGGCAAGGGGCGTTCATTAGAAAAACATCAAAATTGTACAACTGGAAATAAAAACAAAGCATAAAAGCACAGCATTTCATATAAGATGAGCTTTCAACTGAAATATATATATATAAAAAAAATCGCCAACACCCTGCCATATTAACATGAGACCCAACGTGAAAGGCACTGAAAATTGAACTGTGTTACTCATATCCCTACCTGTGAGAGTAACAACCACAGTGAGACGCAGACCTCCAAGGCAGAATATGGCACTGTACAGTCCATTAGGCATTCCTGGTACACACAGCAGTTTTATATTTTCTTGGGATAAGCTGGAAATGTTACCTAAATATACAAATTACATCATATTTCTGTGGGGAAAAAGAATAAAATCAAATTTATACCATCTGAAGACAGGGAAACAGGCATAACATACAGGACATTGTTGGCACAAAAAAACGTTATCACATCAAAACACATTTTAAATTTAATCCAGTAGATATATAAAGGAATGGCGGTGGCAAAGGGAAAGGAACAAGATGAGCATCAGATATTCAGTTTTAAGCATGCTAGTGAGGTCTTTAAGAAATCTGACAAAAACTGAAGCTAGCAAAACCACTTCAGAGGCGAGAAAGCACCTATCAAGACAGTCCAACCCATTTCCAGACATTCTTCTTGTGGGCTGACATGTGCAGACTGAAGGATCTGTCCAGTTTAATCTCCGTGCCTGAGGCTGCCTAAAGCTTCCCATTAGCAAATGCTGCCTCCTGGAACTGAGGGACAAACGTTTTGAAATAAGCCCTATTGAAAAAAAAAAAAAGAAAATGCATGGTTAGGAAGGAGTAAACTTAGAAACACAGTGTGTACATGTATGTAGCTAGGGTTTTAACAGAGAAACATAATATTACCATGCTTAGTCCATTATTAGATCTCATAAATGGGTAGTGTTTTTCTTACAAGTTTTTTGTACGCAGCAGATCCATGTACTTCAGCTTTCTAGACCCAGCAGTACTTCTTTCTTCTGTATCCTCACCACTAACCTCTTAAAATGGTCAAAATCATTAACCTGACACTGTCAGAAGAGCTTGATGGACCGTCTCTATTTTATGCAATACAAAGCTCCAGAGATAAACTGTATTATGAACTGGAGAATAAACCTTTGAATGGCTGTAGAAGACAGAAACACTCAGATGAGCCACAACCGTGGCTGTGCCACTGCCTGCAGCATTTTGTAACTGGAACTTTTTGACACAGTTGCTGTTCACTGTATTTCTGGGATAAAAAGGTTTGGGTTTTTTTTTTGTTCCCTATATTGAAGAAAGCTTCATGTACGGTACCAAAGGCCCAAAGACAGACAAGTCAATGGAGCAGGAAAATTGTGACGAGAAGTCAGAATACATGCAGTAGATAAGCTCTTTATCTGTCTCCTTGCAGAAAGCTTGATGCAATAGAGAGTCACTACTGATGGCAGTATTTTACATAAGATGTAGTGAATAAATACTAACACTTTGGATGAAGTGTAACTCCTTTTCTTAGACTCTGAAAGTCAGAACATTATTCTACAAATTAAGATGTGCTTTGTATATTTTGGATCTTAGTCTATCTTCTTTACAAAGAATGGAGTGACTCATAAATCTGTAAAATGAGCTAAATATAAGTATCCAAAATTGAGTCTGAACTGCATCTTTGAGTTTATTGCACTGAAATACTCAAGCATGTACTAAATATATTTGATGTGTCCCAGTGATATCCTTTATTTGCAAATTAGAATCTGCTTCATCATTCCGACTACTACTTTCTGCACGGAAGCTCCACTTTCTCTACCTTTTTTTAAAAAAATATTTTGTTTTCTGTTTGTATCACTGGTCTTTATAACTTTCTATGCAAGGAGACCCTCCCTCTGTTCTCCCCACCAAAAAAAAAAAGAGTAACTGCAATTATGTTCGTTATGTTCCTGACCTCTCTATCGGTACAGCTACTGAAGCAAACACATGCTGATGATCTTCACAATCATGATATGCATTTCATAATTTGGCTAGAAGTTTTATCAGTCACTGAAGACCAACCATATCCCCTCACATCTAAAAATGTTGCAAGAACAAAAAAGAGAGCACTCCCCTTTTCTTGGGAAGTTGTGGCTGGCAAATTAATTAATAGATAGCTGCAGTCGGCTTTTATACAAAAGCTGTAAACACACACAAAATGCCGTCCAAAGGTTAACAGTGCAATAGGATATAAAAGCATTTCTGGACTCAGGAGCAGAGCCCAGAAATGGAAAAGGACAACCAGCACACATAATATACAGCATACACAGATTTTACTGTGTATTTACAGAATACACTTTGATTTATTTAATCAAAGTTTCGAAAGTAGCCCTCATAATCATGTCCATAAAAGTGATAGTTCATCCTGGCACATAAGCATATATAAGCCAGCCGAGAAGGTATGCCTGACATCTGATCTTAACACTTTAATGCTATTTCTGTATTTGTGTTTTTATAGCATACCTTTGAAATGGTGGCCTATGTATATCCGGTCAGCTCTACGTCATTTTGCTAGCTCAGGGAACACCATTTGCATGTTGTCAATGCCAGGATCTATCATTCTTTTATTACTCCTGGCATTATCTGTCCTAACATTTTATTACATTTCCTCTGCTTGTTTATTTTAAGTAGCTTCTTCCTTCCCCTTTGATAGCTTCTCTGCAGACTCTCTTCCATGCACATGCTCTTCCTACTGACTTGATAAATGTTACTTTAAAACTTCCCTCTTTCAAAATTGTAAAAATTCTTAATCATTAAATGGGCTACAAACAGAAGTATTTTCCTGCATTAATTTATCTTCTGAAACACTTCCCTTATAGCGTTTTTGCGTTTTGTATTAAAACCACGCTTATATTTAAATGACTTTTCTGTTAGGTAAGTTCCAGAACAAATGCTTCTGACACCATGTACACCCTCCCACACCATCTTTATCTCCAACTGCATCCTTTCTTTTCACTGATTCCTGCAGCAGAGCTTGTATCCCTTGCTGCAAAACTAAATCTAACACCTCCCTACGTTCTGATCAGATGTACTATTTCAAAAAGAACATTATTTCACTGTAGTTCATGTGAACCTCTTGGAGATGTTCCATACACTACAAAAATTCCATTAGTACTTCATAATTTGTAAATGTCTACTTTTTTCTTTCCATACTTTGAAGTACATGCTTAAGTTTGCCCTTATCGTTTGTGGTCTTGTCCAGACTGAAGCAAAGGTAGCACCACATGTTTAGCCAGGATATGTTCCTCCATTTCTGCCCCTCTCCCACACACCTTAGGTATATGAGATTAAAGAATCTTGCACAAAAACATTTGGGTAATTACGGTTCATCACACACACATGCACAAAAATAAACTACCTCCTCACCCCAAACCAAACCAAAAAGACACTGCAAAGAGATGCAGAAGCACAATATCCTTGATAGCACTGGATCAGCTACAGCACATTTAACAGACTGAAGAGGAAAGATGGGGAAGCAGGAGAAAGGAACTTAAACTACTTTGATATTAATGAACACTGTATATAGGGAGGGAATGGCAAGTGTTATTGTACAGAAGTAACAAGAATTATTTTGAGTATATATGAAGGAGTAGAACAGGCAGCAAAGACATTACTCATAATCAGAGCTTGCTGGAATTATGATTTTCTTTTAAATCACATGATATTTTTCCAATGGAAAATTACATTTTTACCTGGTTGAGTGTATTTCGGTGAAAAAGCTACTGAGTTTTCAGCAGGAAAAGAAAGAAAAGAATGAGGTACTTCCATTTGGCTTAATCTGAGATGTTCTGGTTTGTTGAACTGAGCCTAAACAAGCAGTTTTATATTAACCTTATCTACCGTCCAGCATCTCAGAGATGACATATCTAGTGACACAAACAAGACCCTGGTGCATCACAGGAGTCCTAAATATAAACTTAAGAGCAGAATTCTCTTCAAAGGACCCAGTCTGTGAAGAATGATGGGATAAATCACTAAAATGTCTTCTTCCAGGATGCACCATGCTACTGCTAGTAGATGCATTATGGTATCACATTAACTGCCTCTTTTTTCATGTGTTCGAAGTAAAATTTTTTTCAGAACTTTTTCTTTTCAGCTGCAGTTTGGGACAAAACCATATGTTAAAATATTTGAATTTCCCATGAAATGGAAATTCTGACTCTTTTTTTCTCCCCTGCATAGATTACTAGTAAAGAGGAAAAGAACAAGCACCAATTACCAGCTAAGTGAGTAAGTCTAATATATCAACCAATTGGTACTGAGGTCAAAGCAAATATGTTTCCACACAAACGTGACCATGACATATGAAGTCACATGAAATCTTTAAAAGAAATACAAAATTTTCTGAAGGACAATACTCTGCTACAGATTGGATGGCAAGGGCCTCTTTCACATGGAATACCATCCCATTTATAAAGGTTTTAAATTAGTAGAAACACTCCACCATCCTGTACATTCAGGCACAGAGAAACAGTGAATGTAAACGTGAACTTTAGAAAAAGATTAATTTCTCATACCCTCTTCACATGAACCTATTCACACAAATTTACACCCTCAATAACTTCAATCTGTGCTACACCACTGGAATTCACATTAAAATCTCTACATTTTTTGTTTGAGACACTTTGCTACATGATACTTTCAAGGGTCCCAGAAGTGTTTTGAAATTATTATTTTTACATCCTCTAGATACGCTTTTTGGCTCCAGAGAACTGTCACTAAAAAAAAAGCAGTAATTTGGATACCTGTTGAATTACACTGAAGATGCAGGAAGCTAACTCGATCTATGCTCTCTCTAGGCTGTGTCATATGGCAGAAGTCAAGTTTTGATCAATGCTTTTTCTCCTTTCTGGGAAACACAGAGTTCCTTCTTTCTCCTGCTTTACCACGTTCTTGGTGGGTCTGTGTCACACTGACCTTACACCACGCTCAGAAGAACTGCATAAAATGCTCCTTGAAGTACAAAGAAACTGGTTTGTACACAGTCTACAGATATTCTTTATGAGAGTGTGGAGTACAATGGCTCTGCATCCCTCTTGTAATGGTTTAGAACTTAGCTTACTATTTAAAGAGTTGCTTTCTTTTGAGCTTAGAGTGGGTGCCAATCTCCATACTCATACAGACACATCTAACTCTTCGTTGAGTGTCTTACTGTAAGAATCTATTGGGTTTTGTTTATTTGTTTTTGTTCCCTCAAATGGTCATTTTCCAAGTTCAAGGTAGCAAGCTATGGGGTTTCTATGGAAATTTTTCTTCAGCACTCCAGAAAACAACACATTTTGCTGTAGTCAACTACTATATACACTTGATATGGTACATTGAATTTCAGGTGCTACGCTCAAGGACATCTGCTGAGAGTAAAGCACTTATCTTTCCTTCACCTTATTATCCAGTGGAAAGAAAGTCTTGCTATTGCAAAAATAGTAAGTATCTAAAAGAAGGTAGAATTGGATCACTCATTGCTTACATGTTTTCTAGTGATACAAAACACTGACTGTGGTACAAGGTCTCCAGAAGCCCATACATGTCTAAATCCTAGAGTGTGGGTTTGCAGTGCTTAAAACATACTGTACTCAGAATTCACATGCTTTTTGTGAAATTTCATTGCATTTGTAATGTTTTTTTCCAGTGTAACTTAATGCTGTTTTATTAAAATGCAGTTGGCGGAAAATCTGCGTTGACCTTCAGATTCCTATGCTGAAAATTTGCAAAGATTTTGAGTTATATAGGTGTGATCTCCCATCAGACAACACTTCACATATATTTATGGTGAAGGCATTCTAACAACACAACGCACTTGCTTTCTGCAATTGCTTTTACTTGACTGGTGCTATAGCCAACTATACAATGGTATTCTAGTTACTGCTCACTGTGTAATAAAGTTAGAAGAGTTGTCTAGGTGTTCTATTTCTCTTAAAATCTTCATGTGGGAAATTCAGAGCAGAACAAAGACATTCAAACTCTGTAAGGAAAAAAGCATACAAAATGCTGTACCAATGAGATTTCTGCTTTCTATATCTGGAACAACGACATTCATCATGTGGTGACAAATCATCTTCCAAAGTCATTCACAAAATAGATTCCCCTTAAAATCCTAAGTTTAGAAGTGCCAAGATTTTCAGCATGTCGATCTGCAATTCATCCATGCTAGCCCTATTTGCACTCATATATTTTATGTGTTTCAGCTTGTGGTGTGGGAGTTTCAAGTGCCTTTTCCATAAAGAGATGATTTTAAGAAAAGGAAGGGGATGAAGTAATTCTGATGGTTCACATCAAGTCCAGACTTAGCTGTTCAGCAACACATCTACTACCAGCACAGTGTATTCTGCCCTTGCACATTCCTCACTGGCAAATGAACGCCCTTGGGCCAAAATTTTTATCTTTTCACAAAAACACATGGGCTCTCATTACTTTCTCTCACCGTATCAGGCGCATGTATTGTGTTCTTTCTTATTAGAAGACAGACTCAGGTTACTGTACTTGGATTTTTTCCTACTATTGCCTTTGAGAGCAAACTTTATTCTTAAATACTACCCATTATTTCAATATTATAATTACTTCTTGCAAAATGTTTTAGTATCTACTGTGACTATGGTTTAATTCTGAAAATATTAGACTCTCCTACTCTAGGCAAGGCAAACAGGAAAATGTGAGGTTCTTCTCCTCAGCCTTTTCAAACTAACAGATCTGACTTGGGTAGGCACTCCTGTAGTCATGAAGATCTCTGAGTAGCTCTGTGAAACCCTTCCCAGTCTTCTGGAGTAGGGTCTGTAGCTAAGACATCCTTCTCCTCAGCAACCTTCTGTTGTCAGAGTTGTGCAGCACGCTAACAGTGAGTTTGAATATTCTGCAAATGCTATTATTTACCCTTGGACTGAAGTGAGGACTGAATTGTACCCCTTTCAGCTGTAATAGATATGGCTGAGAATCCCAGGCATTTGCCCCAACTGCTGTCCATTTCTTTTAGAGGAGTTGCAACTCCAGAATTTGCATCATTTTGCATCCCATATTTCTTTCCTTCTGCACCCTAAAGGAACTGCTGCAAGACATCTGC
>JAVSBS010023634.1:77471-88477 GCA_033124195.1 Coracias cyanogaster | reverse complement strand
TCTGCAAGTTTCTTCAAATCCACAGAATCCTGACAGAAAAACTTCCAGTCCAGAAATGACTGATCTTCATAAATTAGTTAGAAGAGAAATGTTTTCCCCTCTTCCAATTAAATTAGGTGAAAACAGGAACTAACAAGGGCGTAGGTCAGAGCAAAGGACAGCCTGAGGCTCCTTGAGGTCTTTGACCTATTCCTCTCAGACTAGTATTATTATGCTGACACTTTGCAATAAAATCTTGTTATATAAATTATTTCAACAGCATAGCCATATTAGAATTATAAAAGGACTTCTCCAGGCTTTATCAACATCACTTGATTATTCACTTTCTGAGGTACAAATTATTTTTGCATGGAGCATATATGCATATGTAGCGTGCCTTTGTATTTTTATGTTCCTGTTGCAACTTGTTTTGATACAATGAAAACTTGTTTTGAAAATACTGAACATGTACAACAATCCCTTCTAGGTGCCAGACAACAGGATTTGTCCTCCTGTCACTACACAGGCACAGTCAGCTGGCTTCCTTCACGGAACCCCTAATAATTCATCTCCTGTGTAGAAGATATTTGCCATAACTCTCCAAGCTCTCTAGGATTTGCTATTTGTTTGTAACAGAACAAAATCAAGATGTCAACCTTTTTTTTTTTTTATATGGTTGTTTTCTTTTTAAATTCCACTTATCAGGAGCTAATTCAACACAATTAGTACTAATTAACAAAAGGAACTTAAATTAACAAATTGTTACATTATTCCGATAGTAAGTATGTATTGAGGTCATATTGCGTATGAGTGCTCTTTAGGCCCTTAACAAGTGGTTATACTCTCCTCCTGCATCTCTATGCCTTGCGTTTACCAAGGGCTGAAAGCAAAGGGTGGAAATCTAGTGGAAGCTCACTCTTTTAAAAGGCCTCAAGCCAATGTTGGAGGCATAGTTTTTTCCTTGTAAACTCAGATGTGAGACATTTAAACCTCTTTGCTATTTTTACTATATATATATGCATTAAAAACATATTTCCATTGGGCGAACCATGCTGTCTGTTTATTCAGAGGCATTTCCACAGCATTCCTCACCAGGCTAAAGATACACAAGCACTCATGGCAGAGCAGAGCAACCCAGTCTCCTGCTTTGGGATAACTAGGGGGTAACAGGAGATTAATCCTATGCTAGACATTTTATGACACCTCTATTGGGAGAAAATGACTGTTAAAACAAATTACCATTCTCTCCAGATCTAAGATATTACAACGACTGAAGTGACAAATAGTTCTCAGCACTCTAACTATTGGTTGCACAGCTGGAACCAGGCTGTAGCAGGCAGGCCCATGACAGGGCTGGGCGCCAAGTGGCAAAGGCTCAGGAGCTAATGAAAATCAGGACTATTATGGTATGTGCTAGGAATTTGGGAGGCAGCAGCATTTCTAAACCACCATTTGAATCTGAACATTGCTAAAACTTACACAAGCACAGCAGCAGAATGATAAAGGTACCTTCCAGGATTTATTTATTGCGCCAAATATACCTAATGATACTTGGCACGTATTCATGTTTCTAAACTAAGCTTCTTGATGGTATGCTCTTTGCGATGTGGTTTATAATTTCCTTACTAGGCAGCTTTATCTATAGCAAATATTTTGCTTTTATGTGAAACACAATGTCTACACAGGGCTCCATTTTACACATCTCCAAAACTGGCGATGCCAAGCAAACATCTGAAGTGTTTATACAACATCAAGACAATAGTTCTTAAATTACTGCTACTGCAACTGGCTAAACACACAAATGTACGAAGGAGCCAGTGCACAATGCCATTATGCTGCTAGCAATGTTTTTCCACGTGCCAAACAAATTCAACACACAATCTCTCTTCCCCTTCTAATACTTCTATCTCTCCACCTCCTTTTGCTGTGATTTACCTACAAGGAGTTTAGTAATCTTCCTGTGCCCACTTCTATTTGCAGTCTATACAATGCACTGACTGTGCAGCCAGGCTGATGGACAGGACAGCAATCAAACATCAAGAAAGCTGGAGGTCTGCAGTGGGCAGCCATCAAAATGCGAGTTTTTAAGAAATACTGTTGCCTTCAGCTAAGTTCTTAATATTACATGACAGAAAATTGTCCCCAAAATTAAAACCAAAACCAAACATGTGCTACCAAAACCATAACAGGAAATAGAAATAGCAGGACTAGTGAAACTAAGCACACATCTGAAGTTCAAACATTAAAATTCACTCATGTCCTAAAGCTGTTTTCTGTATTTTACTAACAGTGTCTTTTTCCTCCAGAAGTTCTTGTTGGAAGTTATTACCATTTCTGATTTAAGTCACACACAAAGGTACAAGAAATGGTTATATTTAGACATGTTTTTCAACATTTTGCTGATTGCAAAAATAATAGGTAGCCTTACTCCATATGAAGCAAACAGAGATAAAAATTAAATTTTTGTGTGCCTGTTTCAAAAAACTGTATCAACTGATTTTATAAAAGTAAAGATTTTAACATAGCTCTGCTGTAAAAATTAAGACAACTTTGCTGCCCAACTTACCATAAAGCAAAATGAATCTTGACAATCTGTTCAAATCACGAAACAACCATAAATATAACAACCTGACTAAAGGCAAAATATAAAGGAAGGGATGTTCTAGGGAATTGCTGCAGAGCCAGGATTGTAGATCATTATGTAGGCCGGCAATTAATGTTTATTTTAAAGCAGCAGCGTAAGTAGGGTCATCACTTTGTAAAAGATGATAACTTTGGTTTCAAGAATACATGTGCTCCTAAATGCATGGACCTTTACTGACAATTACAGATAAAAACTACAGCTACTGGACATAATCAGTACATACAGACCAAAGCCAGTAACTATGCAAGCATTTTTTTTTTAAATCATCTGGAGGTCAAGATTCTAGGATTTATTCTCTCACAGGTTTCTGACACATATTTGGGAATTTACAAAGGTGTACTGCACAGACACAGTGGCTCTAAGTGTCCCAAAGCGTACGTAGCAAAATGAACCTCTCTTTTTGAAAGCAGTTTTATCAATGCCTTCTGCTTGCCAGTTCAAGAGATAAACACTTCACTTCCTTCACCTTCTCCACAATGTACATAAATAGACTTGCTTCAGTCAGATGAAGGCTTGTGGTCTTAGATCATAGCAAATTTTGCTTCTGCTTTCTTAACTTCCATTTTCCCCTTAGGGATTACTCAGTACCGGGGTAGCGAGTGTCTGCAGAGGGGGCACTGGAATATCTCTGTCACAGCACGGTCACTCCACTTCCTTACCAGTGGATCATGAGAATGATATTCCAAGGCCATCATGGAAAAATTCAATCTTTGTACAGTCTTTTAAAATACAGTGCTAATTTGCAGGGAATTTCCAGTCTTATGAGCTACAGTGTGACAAGCCTGCTCTATTTTTCCTATTTGCTGATGTGACATAGCCATATTTTTCCACTCCAGGTAAAGGTTAACTTCTTAAAGAGATATTGTTTATTCAAGACACTTACTATTTCCTCCTACCTGGGCAACATAAGTGCATACTGAACTCTACTGTTGGAGGGCAATTATTTAGGAGATTTGAAGGAGAGAGGCAATGCCAGACAAGCTGCAACTAGGAACCTCTTCTAAGTATAAAAGGCAGGGTGAAGAATGTGATGAAGTAAGGAGGGGGAAAGTAGAGACAATAAAAGAAGTAGGAGAAAGCAGAAAAGACTGGGCAAAATCACATTCAGGAGCGAGGCTTGTAAGGAAAGACAAGTGTGGAGATTCAAGAAGAGAGGAGATAACAGAAGTAATAATAGAATTTGAATGATCTTTAAGAGATTATTGAATCCCTTAATTGTACTTCAGAGGTAGAAATGAAGGGTTATACCACAGATGCATCCAAAACGGGTCTGACAAGCAGCACCCCTGAAAACAAAGTTTGCTTGCAGGTGAAAGTACTGATTTCATCATGCCATCCGCTTTGCTTTGCCAGATTGCTTATCAACAGGGCCGAAGGCAACATACCAAAATATAAAAGAAACCTCCTTGGATATTCATTAGGACAAACCAGTCAGAAGGAAAGGGATGAGATGCCACATATCTGTGATTATATAAAACATACTAAAGAAATTATTTCTCTTTGCTATTTAAAAGATGTATGTTTGTTATTAGAAGTAAGAGACAATTCTTAAAAGGTCAGAGACCTCTCCGAATGGGGAAATGAACAGAAACAAACCTTCGAATGTATAGGTAAAAGCAGAGTAATGCAGATCAAAAATGAATTTGAGGAACAAAGTAGCTGTATCTCTCCAAATAAAATCTTGCCAAACAGTACAAAAAGTAAAAAGAATGCTCAGAAGATATAAAGTCACAAAGAATAAATGAAATTATTTTTGCATCCGAGTTCACTGTGGAGGTGCTTAAAGAGGCTGCCATACCAGAACCATGCTTTACAAGGAATGTACTGAAAGATCTGACTCATGCAGAAATGTCAGCTGAAAAGGTAACGAACAAATCAACAAAACACACATACAAGTAAATCAGCAGGCCCAGATGATATTCACACCCAAGTTCTAGAGAAACTCAAGTGTGAGAAAGTTAAACTCTTAAATAGCTTGTAACCTCCTGCTTAAAACAGCTTGTTACAAAAGAAGTGTGATGTCAATTAAAAAAAATGGTCTAGGAGGATAAAGGGAACTGTGGACCAGTAAACATCATGTCCATACCTTACAATTTGGGAGAGGCTGTTCTAAGAAGCCATAAATATATAAAAAGCCCAGAATTAGTGGACTGGACTAAACACAATATTTGTATAGGAGTCAAACTTATGCTTCAAAAATCTTATTTTCTTAAGGTATCAAAACCATGTGGACAAGAAAGATTCAAGTGACACACACTGCCTGACTCTCCTACAGAAACTTGGGAAGGTTTCACAAAGCTTTTTAAAAACCAGAGTTACTGCAGCAGGAGAAAAGATCCACGACTGGATAAATAGCAGGCCAAGATAAGAAAAAAAGATAGGAATGAATGATGAGTACTCGTAGGGCTAAGTCACCTGAGAACTGCACAGAAATGGTTTTTTTGACCTGTGTTGTTCAACATATTCCTATATGATCTGTGACAGTGAGGAAAAGAAGAAGGCAAAGTTTGCTAATGCTAACAATTTAGGGAAGGAAAAATGAGGCACAATTACGAAGCACTGCAGATGGCTCTTACAGCCCTGGGAGATAAAATACCAGGTGAAAAGTAAATATTGACAAACATGAAAGGGAGATATGTGAGGAAAAACACTTAATTTTACATCTGCAAAATCCACTGGCTCTGAAAAACAGTCATCTTGGTGCTAAAATGTCAGTGTAACCTTCAGCTGTAAGCAAAAAACCGAATCAGATGTTATTAGAACCAGAATAAAGAGTATACCAGACAATATTACTACGTCACCATATAAATGTATGTATCGTGAGTAACATGCAGTTCCTTGTCTCAGAAAGAATAGGATAGAAATAGCAAAGGGATAGAGAAGCAGGACAAGGGTGACCAGAAACATGGAAAGGTGATGTAGAAGGAAGGAGTCAGCAAAGCAGGAGAAAAGGTGACAGAAGAGATGCAAAGAGGTTCATAAAATCATAAAGGTTATGAAGGGGATCAGTGGATTAATTATTTGCTGCCTCTTTTGATACAAGAGCTAGGGGTAACAACTGGAGCTAGCAGAACAAAGGAATGCAAAAGTCGACAAAGCTGGTTCTTCACACCACGTGTTATCTGTGCCATCCCTTGCCACAGAATTTTGTGATGATGTGAGTTCAGAAAGCAATCAAACAAAAGGAAAGCTAGGTAGAGCTACTGAACAGAAATGTACCAATTCTGGATACAGATATCCTTGAAGATGGTAGAACACGCCAGGAAAACATGACTACATGCTCTGCCATGCTCTTCCCCAGGCACTGGCTACTGAAGAGACATGATACGGGGCTAAATGAATGTTGGATTTGACCTAGTATGATTGTTTTTAACAGAGCAATTACAAATATTACCCAAAAGACAAGACCATGGAACTCACCTACCGTTTTTCCTTAGCTGTTCATTTTGTAGTGGACCAAGCAACAGTTTTTATCTGGGCTATTAAATGTCAGCTCCTTCCAAACTCACGTATTTCTATCTATCTTTTTCTCTCAAAGAAGAGAGGAAATTTTTTTGCATCTGTTCCTAACTATAATTCCCTGCTCAAATATAGATCTAGCAGCTTTGGTAAATGTATAATGAAGTTCTCTAATGAAGTCAAATCAGAGAGTTTATAGTATTTCTAGAACAACAGCTAACCCTGGTTATCTAAGAACCACCTACGTTAAATTCTAGCCTTTAATTCCTATAAAGTGGTTGCCTTCCAGAGAAGTGCTATTATATTCTACTTCTACCAAGCCAACTCCTCCAACCCACCCTCTGCATTTCTGTCAATATATGAGAGAATCCTTTTTTGCAGAAAGAGTATTTACTATGTATTGAAATGCACTTATGTACAGTTCATATATATACACACATAATGTCTATATAAAACCACAGAAAAACTAGTTGCCGCACAGATTTTATTTCTATGTGCTTCCTATAGTCCTCATCTTTAAATAGTTGTTTTTCTTTTCCCACAGTAAAAGCTTTAATGAGAAGTGACCAGAAACAAATACCCAGGCCCTTCTGTCTTGGCTGAAATCCACATAATGCATGACAGCACTGAAGATCCCTGGCAGGCACCTGTCAGAAACTAACATACCATAACTTAAGAGTCAGACTTAATTATCCAAGGAGACATTTAAAGAAAAGCACATGAAAAATACAACTCAAGAAGTGCGACCATCACATGTATGTACTGTACTCTGTAGCGTATGCAGAGGATCAATGTCAAAATAAATAATATACTTGGAAAATTATCATTAAAAGCTGTTATCTACTTTGCCTATCATATCTTACAATCAAAGTCCCTTTGTTATTAAGGTTTGCTGGTAAATCAACTGCAGAACACACTGCAAGAACAAATACAATCATTAAGTATTTTAACAAAACAAGTTTTTTCCATTTTTCTTCCTACTTTTCACATACAATTCTGATCAGCTGACACTCCCACAGAAAATCAGAGTTTTGATTTAATGGTCTATAAAAGCAAATTAACTTCTTCATAACCTTCACAGGGCTGGGTCGCCACATCTCTTCTCTACGGCTGCCACAGCATATTGGCCCTTTCGTGTTCTGAAAAAGAGCCCACTGGTGGCAACAAAATGTCAGCCTTACTCAATTTCAGACGAGGAAATCACTTGTGCTCAGTTTCTGATGGGAGAGTACCAAAACCCAAAGAGTTAAACAGGTGCCCCAGCTCAGCACCTCACCCCTTAGTTTGGACCAACGTCACCACTCTTCTCCAGAAAGAATCCTCCAAACCTTGCAAACGTTCAGACACACACACCCCCCTAGGGAAGGATGATGTCCTTATGTTTTCTGCTTCTATTCCCTACTCTCCCTTTTCTAAATTTCTTTTTAAGTTTAAGGTAATGTGCAACAATGTCAAAGACAATAACAAAAAAGCTTTGTGAGGTGAGTATATGTAAATGCAAACGAGTTGGTTTTTTGAAATCTACTCTAAGTATGCCTAACAGATGAAAATCATATAATACATGCAAATACAATTTTCTACTTTTATGAATAACCAGGAAAAATACAAAACAAATAACAACAAATGATTTATTGCCTTAATTATATCTATCAAAGACAGAAGATTATAAAAAGGTGTAATGTTTACATGTAAACTTCACAGTGAGATTCAAGGTAATATAGGTAGAAAACTAAAGTTTCAAGGAAATAGAGAAACACATTAATTTAAAAGAATGCAAAATGTAGCAATAGACATTCTGCCTAAAATATGAAAAAAATCTGATTTGATAATAATAAAAAAGGATGCATTGAAAACCTGATTAATAGCAAAATAATAATAAAAAAATAATCAGGGCATTCAAAATTTACTGAAAGAACAGCAAGTCTTTGACATATTACAACCAAGTTTGTCTAAACAGCAACAAAAGAATTGTCTTTTTTTCCAACCATCCTTTTATTAGACCAAAAAGATGCTTCTCCTCTCCTTACGAGGGAACATAAGAGCTTAAAGCAACTACTTCAGCCAAATAGCAACTAGCATCTTCACACGATACACATCTTCTAATTTGGTGATATTCAAGGAAAAGGTTATTAATGAGGCTGAAAATGCTGTGGCCCATTGTGCCAGCCTGGCCCTTCCTAACGGGAGCACAGACCGTAGCTGCAGCCGCGCTGGTGATCATATGTAGCTCGCACAAGATGTGTCGGTATATAATCTTAAGCCTCACTTGACCTCATGGCAGAGCAACTGGCCAATATACAGTAGAGAGCACTTGAGTCCTTTTAAGCTCTCACCCTTACAGAGCCCTGAGGGATATGTAAAATTAACACTGCATTCAGCAAACACCGGTGAATGGCCAGGGACAACAATGTCCTTCAGAAAACAGTTTTATCGGCCGCCTTGAAAGAAAGAATATGAACCCTCGGAACAACTTCTTATTGTGATACCAGTTTTCCATCTCCTCCTGCTATTTCTAATGATGAGTAGGTGGATATATGTAGGATAAAAGAGTAAACTGAGTCCTGACTTGCTCTCCCTGAAGTATAACCTAGGTCTACAGAGCTGTGCTGGGTCAGACTGAAACTGGGCCAGAGTGCATCTAAGAACTTAATTTGTACAAACAAACAAGCTTTATTTACAGTATTCCTTCATAAAATCCCAGGCTTGGAGTCTGCATGTTCTTTAGAAACTCCATTTATGTACACTTGAAGGCCTATTTAAGCAAAAAACAAGAGAGCTTTTCCCATAGAAACCGCACCAAGATGTTTTACTTCACACGTACATCACAAACAAGGCTGCTAACTTTCCATAATTTACTGTATTTTCTTAGACTTGCTATTGTATTTTAGGACCAAATCTTTTGGAGAAGCTGCTTACGCAAGAGGCCACAGACATATAAATAAATGACCTAAGAGAGGCAAAGCCTGAGATGTGAACTGACAGGAAACAGTTACAAACTTACAGCTTGTAAGAAAATATTAACTTTTTTCCTTTCCCTGATTCTAGCTGGAGGAACAAGTTAAAATTTTGTGTTTAGTTGAGAAACAAGCAATCTGGAGGCATTTGGAAACACATTATTTAATCAGGACTTCATTTGTCCCTTAAAATTAAATCAAGCCAGAGGGCAATCCCTGGGCTAAGACAATAGCAAGATTCAGTTACCAGATGCTATCTCTCAATGAGGAATCTAAGTCAGTGGGCCTCAAAAGACCCAGGTGACTTTAAAAACTGTTTAAGAGGACAGAGAGAAAGATAAACTCGATTTTATGAACATTATCAGACAGATATAAATTGGCCCAATTACTTCAGCAAGAACACAAGCAGTTTTTCTCTGTGAATGAAAAAGATCCCACTAAACTGATACTCTGATTTGAGAATTTGCCTTTTAGATTTAGGTGATATGTGCCTAAGCGTGAATGCATACAATCTACTTCTATATGTATGTATTTTAGGGGAGTAATTTTGCTCCTACTTATAATTACTACTGTTTGTCTCATGGCTACAAAGGGTTAAGTCCTAACTTCAAAAGAGATGCCTACTTCTGCTGGGGGCAACAAAGATAAGCAAGGATACCAAGACTTTCAAGTGTAGCCCGGAGTTGAAGGAATTGGATGGGCTCACCCATTTGAAAAAAAACCAACCAACAACAAAAACCCAAAATAAAAAAAACCCAATCCTGGTATAACACTGGGCACAGAATCAAAGTCTCTGCCCATGAATAAGCAGGCTGTGTTGAGTTGCTGAAAACAGAGGCAGGGCTTGCCAAAATTGAGGATGAGGAAATCCCAGAGTGATGGGATTTCAAATCTGGTGGTGCTCTACATCCTATAAAGCAGTGCAGTACAGGTGCTGCATTCAGTACATGACTGGACAGCTAATGAACCCAGCTGGTGCAAGAGCAAGTGAAAGCCATCCTTGATGGTGTCTAAAACTACAGTGAGGAAGATGGTGTAAACTGATCCCTCAAGTGTCTGAGAATAAGGGTGGAGAATTTGGTCAGATACCAGATCATCAAGCTGGAGATCCCATGGCCCTAGAACAGTTGGGCCAGAAAGATAAACAGAGCTGTTTTATCTCAGAGGATGCTAAGCACTTAAGAGACCATTTGGCTAAGAAAGAAAAAGACTACATATAAGCAAAACCTAATAGACAGTATTTAGAAACACGAACAAGTTGTCTCTGATTTATCCAGGGCTAAATTTACTTCAGCTGAGCAGAACTACATTGCTCCTAGAGACTAAATCATGTATCCTTCTTTTCTGTTTTTATCTGGGATGTTTTGACCAGGCCTTGAACTAATGTATTTCATTAGAACACTCTCCTATATATCTACGTATATTCCCATATACTTGGTCCATAACTTGGTCCATTTTTACCATATGGTAAAAATAAAGTAGAATGAAAAGTTATTTGGTTGTGTTGAAACACACTAACCTATTCTAAGAAGCCGTAGCACATATTTTAAACACTGTTTACATAAGGCTCTCAATTGTGTTAAAAATCTTTCTTAAGATATGCTAACACGTATCATAACATCATACTTTTCTTGATACAGATTTATTTATGGTATCTACTCAGGAATCACTAGTTGTTCCTGCAAGCAAAGCGTTTTTAACTAGAGCAGCTTCTCTGTCTCTTTGCAGCTTAATGATAGTTATTTCAGACATTGCAGCATAGTTTCCTCCCCCGCTTCTCATCACCTTTCTCATATTACATATCCAGTGTAGAACTTAAATGCAAAGGCTCAAACATAAGAGTGAATAACCTCACAAAACATACGTGTGATAGTAAGTGTACACATTTAGCGCTTTTGAAAGGAATTGTTACAATACTTCTGAATTTCAAGTGCAGGTTAGAGAAGTCCATTTGTATACACTCACTCATA
>JAVSBS010023634.1:57285-70350 GCA_033124195.1 Coracias cyanogaster | reverse complement strand
CGATCTGGGTACAGGAAAGATGTGTTAAAACCAAATCTCCAGAGAACACTGAACAGTCTTAGCCTGATACTATCTGTTCTTTTCCCAAAAATTCCCTGACTCACTCCTTACTTATCATCCAACTTTGGCCAGAGATTGCCTCGGCATTCAAGTACTTCTGATGAACTCAGTCATGGAAACAGGAAACATATCCAGGCTCCAGAGCTGTCTCTTATTAGTATATATTCATCATCTTTTTGCTTGTTCTTTTTTTGGTGAACTGAATTTCACATTCTCTCTACCGTTACTTGCAACTGAGCTCACACTACTGGGAAAAACAACTTGTGGATTCAAATGCACTGCCTCAGACTGAAGAGTTCCTTGAACTCAGAGCTCTCCAGTTTTCACAATGTGCTAATGTGGACAAGACCCATGTGAATTTAGAATACAACTTGGTTGTAGCATAGATACGTATTATATAATGTTCCTTACACATCTATCAAGCTATATTTTAGAAAGAAATTTTCTTGTAGGTATTCTGACATAACTTCTATGGGAAAGCTGTTTCAGACAGCCTGTACAATGGGTGAAAAACCTTCACCTAATGTCAGGGGAAACCATCTATTACACAGAAATTCCAGCACAGAAAGCCTTTTGGGAATTGGATTGATCACTGTACCTACTGAGAAACCTGAACAGATTCAGCCACAAGCATTTTGGGGACTGTAGTGGCTAGCACAATTTCTGCAGGGCAGGATTTCAGGCTCTTTTGCACAGCAAATCTTTCCTCGACACTTCTGTGCTGAAGGTCGTCAGCCTACATTCTACAGGCAAGAAATGAAAGGATGAATTTGGCTCAAAACACACACACAATTACAAAATGCCACAGCTATCCTGCTTTGGTGTGTGATGATGTAGTCTTGCAAGAATGAGAGAGCAAGGATGACAAATAACATACCAATGGCATTAGTGTGGGACTTTAGGTTAACTAAACTAGGAATTCCTAACAGTCATAGGAATTTGAATTTGTTAAGTATTATTAAGGCTAACACCCCTGATGTTAGAAAAACAGGTTATTTGCAGGAAGATGCTATTTCGAAATCAACATTGAAAATTTCAAATGTGAAAAGCTGTTAATGGAATTTTAGCAGAGACACTTATGGCACTTTGGGTGTGTTGGTAATCACAGCTGGTTTGGAAATAATTAAGTCTGCCCTTGCTATGGGAAATATCCATCCCACTGGCAAAGTGAATACTTGTACAATAAAGGAGTGAGGTGACTTCTATACAAAATACTTCCAAATAAATACTATGAAAATAGAAGTAGGTACTAGGGAGAAAGAAACAACTTTTTTTTTTTTCTTAAGTGCATCAGTTATGTATCAACCAAATGTCTAATACTAAAAAATGGGAGATAAACACTGCAATGTGATTGTAATAATGGAAAACGGCAATATTTAGGATGATGACAATTTATGTGAATACATGAAATTCACAGCTCCTTGTTTTGTACTGGGAAATGGGTCTGGCAACAGAAGAACTCACTAAGGAGATGGTCCTATAACTTCATTTGTATAATGATTGATCTCCAACATCACAAGATCTTCTCAAGCTTTGTCAGTAAGTATAATATTCAAGAATAAGAAGGGAGCCCACTGAGATGTTTAGAAGATAAGGTTATTAGAAGGCCATTAGGAACAGTACCACTGGGAGGAGGAAAATGCTGAGGAACCTTTTCTTTAACACAGGTTTAATGCATTACCTCTAGAACACAAGTTGGCTGATAGCAGTTACTACCAGAAAGTGTTGGCAAATGCCCGGTTTGCAGTAATTTTGATGATGTTCATTGTGACATTAAGGAATGCTTGAGGGAATGTAATTGTCCTTATTTTTTTCTTTCTTTTTTTTTTTAATTGGACAGGAAGGAATGACTTTCACTTAACATCAGTCCAGGATAGATTTCAAACAAGAACTGGTTCTTTTTTCAAATTTTTTGCACCAACAACAGTATGTCTCTTATGACAGCATCACATCTGTGGAAATGGCCAGCTTCAAAGTCTCAGATACAGAAGTGGTTACCTTTAATTCCAGCGCTCTTAGAAAGCCCTTAAATATTTCTGAAGAATGGAAACAATGAATTGTTATGGATTAAACTATTCCAACACATTACAGAGAACAGAATTTTTACTTGTGGATTTCAATGAGATTAGAATAAGTTTACCACTTAACTTTTCTTCATTTTTGTTTGCTAGGTTTGGTTTTATTTAAATTTTATTAAAATATAAAGTATGTAACCGATTTTTACTTGAAGAGGACTGTGTTACACTGCTGTATCTATCTTGTGGTTCTCATTCCACTGATAATGGGAACTACAATACAGTCTAGGCACCAATGGCAACTAGATTTATGATTACTATTGTTTTGATTTTCCTTAAACATAAGCAGAAGATATGGTTGTAAGAATATCCCATATCTTTATAATAACCTGTACTTTTCTAAGTATCCCATCCTTCATGCAAAGCTAGCATTTAAAAGAAAAATCTAACAATAATAGTTGAAATCTCTTAAAGTTATACAGCCACAAGCTACAGACAGGGTATCTAATTATTTGTTTAGCCTTACAGAGAACAAAATAACAGATCAGGTAAGGATATTATTCAAGCAGTTTCTAGCTAAGCCAAAGACCATGTAAAAGTGATATAACTTAATCCCAAAACTGCTTTATAATGTCTTCTTGCTTTGCAGTGTCATCACACACCTCAAACTACATCATACTCTTTTGGAATTTTACAGCAAGACTGGACTAGCTCCTAAAAACATCTTATGGAATATGTCATAATCCTATATTGAGCCCAAAGAAATGGCATAATAGCGTCACAGGTCTTTTCCTTCTCTAATGTCTGTAACCGTGATTATTTTAATTGCGAAAAAGGCTTTTTATTTTTGCCTCACTAGCTTCAGCTAGTGACATCTATTTCACTTTATTTTTACTTCAAATTTTCAAAGATCTTCATTCCCTCCCCCTTCCGTTTTTATTTCCTTTTATTGTTTCTGCTGTAACAGTTTCTATAGTAACTTCTCTAAGTGCTGATGAGATTGATGCTACTAAAAGCTGCCTCTTCTCCATCTGAATTGCTTGAAGCTTGTGCTTTAAATACAGTTGCAGTTGTTACATGTGTACAAAGCAGGCTGTGCCCTCTCTTGGCACAAGCTGGTGACCATCGCGTGTAACATGTAGAGAAAAGGTGAAAACTTTTCCTCTGCTTTCCCAGTACAGAGATGCACTGCTAAATGCTGAGAAGTTTTACTTTACTTTCCATCAGGACGGGAAGACTTCTAAAGCATGTGTTTGCCTGAAAAGTAGCTGTGCAAAACTTTGCTTTCTCTCAATGACACTTTATTAAGCTTGTAAGGCTTGTAAATGTTATTTTTTTTTTCTGTTTTAAATGATGCCTGGGATTTGAAAGGAAACTGATTTATTTCATTCTCATCTGTGATCAGCATGACATTATCCTGCAGGTCAAGAGGACCCTTCACTGACACAAAAGGTCCCTTTCCTGGCACACATGCTATCCTGTTCTTTCAAGCTCCACTCCAAGCAGGCTTATAGCTTTCAAATCACAATATGGTGCAAGCCTGCCTGACCCAACTAGCGAACTGAGCCACCCTAGTTATTTTTAAAGCTAAACCGCAATCTATTACCATATAGGCCCATTGCTTCTTCCCACTCCTGAACGTTACAATCTATTCCTTTTGCGCTTGAAGCCACCTTTCGAAGTTCTAAAGGCTTGTCCTTCTATTGCCTTCTCATGACCTAAAGAACTAGTTTGTGGAACATATTCTTTTAAGTCATGTGTTCCAGACTACCAGCCATTTTTTGTGCTCTCTTATGAATACTCCCTTTGAGCATGAAGCAAGACACATAGCAGGATCACAACCCTAAGCTTCAGGGAGCGACTATGGGCTGTTCAGGGATCTTGCTCCTCTTGTGGAAAAATCCCATGGGTGATAATAGTCCTGGAGAGAAGAGGGGTCCGTGACCACCTCCTACAAGCTCAAGAATGGTCCATACTAATGAGCACAAAGTCAAGCCATAATAGCAGGATGCCTGTAAGGATGAAGAAGTAGCTCCTGAAAAAACTCAAATATAAAAAGGAAGCATGTGAGATGTGGACACTTTCTGAGCATGCAGAGACCAAATTCTGACTGTCAAACCTCACCTGGAGCTGAATCTGCCAAGGGGAGTTAAGGACATGATGGGCTGCTACAGGAACAGCAACGGCAAAAGGAAGACTAGGGAAAATATGAGACTGCTGCTGAATGGGGCAAGGGAAATGGTAACAAAGGAGACAGAAAACCAGCTCAAGCTATTCCTCCTTCCCCCATTTAGACATTTAACCATCTTTGTGACCAGATCCCATCTCTAAACCACGGTATATTTCTTGCTATTCAAAAGTAAATTATATTTATCTATTTCATAAAAAAGCATGCAGCAGTTGCCTTTGTGTGCCATTGCTGTGTTGCATACGAATTCTTAGAAAAAGTTTACTTTCATGACAAAGTAATTGTCATTGGGGTAGAAAAAGGAAGGAGATAGGGAAGGATTCGGAAAATCTTTCTTTTCTGGATGCAGCTCTTATTTATAGAAATTTCATATCTCTAATAATGCTCATTATCTCCTTTCCAGACTGAAAACAAAATATTTGCTTTCAACTTGCTACTCAAAGCAATTTTCAACTTGATGTATCTCATACTTAGTTCTCACCATAAAGAAAAACTATCTGTGAATGCCAAAATGTGCAGACACAAGACACAGAATAAGAAGAAAAAGTATCACAATCTGTACACAAGTCCCAACTCTGTCAATGACTTTTTGTGACCTAATTACTTTTTTTCAAAAATGGAGTTGATAAAATAGGATTATATCACTTCTCTATCTCAGGCGTGTTTTCTGAGAATTTATTAGTTATCTGTCACACACTTGGGCACATAGTAGTAGTATTCTAGATATATCTATTAGATAAGAAAAAGCAACAGTTCACTTTTCTGGAAAGTGTAATTTTATAAGAAGTTATTACAAAATGTTTCAGTCCATTTGTTAAAGTGCCTGGAGTTCCTGGAAGAACATCAATTAATGTCTACAGCAATATACTACAGTTTAAAAGTATGGCAAATATATGCATTTCTCAGAAATGAAAAAGGTAATATCCACAGCAAAGTGACACTTAAAAATACTTTACCAGTCCACCCATGTCAGGTTATCATAAAATACTTGTAAAATCTAATTCTCATCACAACAATTGTTTCCTATTTATTGCTGTTCAGACCAAGTTTTTGTCCGTCTCCCTTTTTTAGCAGCATTACAAATATGAACCTACAACTAATTTATACTGAGTGACATGATCACAAAATGAAAACAGAGAAACAGAAAAAAAAAAAAAGGAAAAGAAAACCTCTGCTTTCATGTTCACTTGTGTCCATTATGAATACCTAAATATGGGAAATCTCATTCAGCTCACATAGAAGTAAATACGTAGGACGGCTTTTGACTTCTGCCAGCCAGTTTTACATGACAGGGGCTTTGTTAACCTCCAGTTTCCCATTTAAGAAAAAATGACATCCCTATACAATCTTTGCAGCCTTTTTTTGATCAGTGTTCAACTTCTCACCCTGGAGTCCTAAAACATGTATTTGGGTACGCTTGACATTTCTGTTGAACTATTCTGCTTTCCTGACTCTACCAGACATCACTCCATTCTCCTATAACTTGTTATCCACATTGACCTGTTCTCCTTTTCTTCCTTCTTCCTTAGTTTTCAGAGTCACAAATTCCCATTTTCATTTAAGGAACAATGAGTAGAGTAAAATAAAAGCACTATATAAGGGAATCAGATCATCTCATTAGACAAAAGCTCACAGAAGCGATCTAATGTAAATACTCCACTCAATACTTGGCCCTTTTTCGGGAAACAACTGGGGCAGGTAACAGCTTATTTTTCCATACCTTTTCTTCTAGAGGCTTCTCTTTCACAAATCAGATTAACTCTCCTGAAGGGGTAGAGCCAATGCAACCTGAATTGCCTCCAAAGATATTTTTTTCCCTGGAATTTAAAGTGTTAATTGTGATGGCTGCCAGGCACTGATACTGATGAAGAAGAGCAACTCTTGAAGGCTATCTTCTTTTCAGCTTCCAGAAGGTATGTGTGAACAAAGCTTACATGACAGAAAAGTGAAAAAAATGTATCTCTAAAACTACCAATCCTACTGAAATCGTTATTCATACTCAAGTAACACACATTGAACATATTCCAACTGCACTAGCTACTTCTCACATTACATTTAACAACATCTACAGGTCCTATATAACAGAGAGCGTTCAATGGCCAATACTACAGGCAGATAAGGGTTCACTGAAATATTTACAGGAACGTTCATGTGAAACAGTCTCATGTTTTGGGTTCCAAACTGCTCAGATAAACAAGTATTTCTTAAACACTTTTATTATCTCAGTGACTGTGGAGTTATTGTGGTAGGCATGCTATTTCTCAAATAGGAATCTGCAGAAGCAATTTCAAAAAGAACAATAAATACAACTTTAGATGAAAGAAAATACTTCTGCCTTCTCACATAAGCTCTCCTAAACCCAAACAGCAAACACGAAGCAATCAGACACATGTTCATCTAAGAAAAATCTTTCATTTAAGACTTCATCAAATGACTTTGCTAGCCATCTACTACCACAAAGTCTAACTTGTTTATTTAATCAACTGCAGGACGAATAAAGAAGGGGCTGATGAACGCTCATTAGCTCTGTTCTCTTGATTTTCCAGAGGTGGGGCAATCTCCTTTAAGGGGCAGGTAACATCTTAATCACACCATCTGCCTGAAACGTTAACATTTACCTAAATTCTAAGAATTATCGTCGCTCTACTGAAGGATTAAAACAGTATCTGAAGCCTAATGAGTTATTCCCACTTGGAAAAGGAATTGATGGAACAAACTGCTTCTTTGAGGCAATTTTGTTTATTTACATTGAGCGGGCATATATGCCTCTTTCTCTGAACGCTACTGGAAGGAATAAACTGCACTTTCTTTGCATACTAGCATAAGCTTGTCTTCCAACTACTAATGCTCTTTCCCAAGATGTCCTTCTCCCTCCTGCCCCATTTCTCATTTGACAAACATGGCTATCAAAATCTCTTCGTCTGTGTCTTTATTTTCCAAGCTGCTTTATGAGGCTGTGGACAGACGTGCTAATCCAGATGCAAAAGAGGTTTAAGTGATCAAACCTGTTTAGCTCAGTCCATCAATTCAAACCAGTTAAGCTCACGGCATTGGCACAAAATGCCCTGCTGACAATGTGTGTAGAAAGCAATATCCAAATGGGAATGCATTAGAAGTTGGCATTAATGACTTCCACCAAAAAACCCTGAGTCCAAAAGCAAGTGTCCACGTAAAGCCTGATACTCATAGGTATAACCTCCCTTAATCCAATTAATGCTGTAGGCCCATTGCTCGCTTCTCTCCTGTGTAGGAACCCCCTTCTTGATGAGCTGCTGCCTATTTCTGATCTGTTCTCTGACAGAGGTAACGATGTAACTGCACAGATAGGTAAGAGGGTGGACATAAAGCTGCTTCAGTTGGCACTCTGATAGCAAGAAAGATCGTTAATGAAACTTTAGCTTTTACATGAGCAGCACTTTGGACCTCCTGGGTCAGTGATATTGCCCAATACAGAAGCTGAGACCCGTTACAGTCAGCAAAGGCCAGTGGCAGCAAGTGTTCCCACCAACCTCACCTAAGTCTTGAGATTGCATACAAATTTGGGATACAGCTGGCAGCTTCCAAGATTCTCCATCCCCTGAAATACTGTTCAGTGAAACAAAGTCTTTTTAATTTAATATCTGTCCTTTTCAAGATGTCTTAAACAGATAACCACTAACACAAGCAGTATTTTCTTATGTACCCAGTCCAACTCCTGTCAATCTCCTTTGTGCTGATAATCTAAAAATCTTGTAAGATAAAAATTAAACTTTGAAAAGCATACAGGCAGGTTGCTTTGGAGTCCTATTCTCGTGTCCACACAAATAAGGATATTTAGTTCTTAATTGTGCACAGATAATGTAAGTTGTATTTATATATGGTATAAACACACAGAATGTATGCAGGAGCAAGAATATGAAGAAATATTTATCTCCAAAACCAAATAATACTGATTTATAAATAAGAATAGAAATAAATAAGCAGTATATTGAAGTTTACTTACAAAGCTTCATACTGAAACTTACTCAAATAGTATCAATATCAAAAGCATAAAGCCTGATTAATGATTTCCTTTTCCATGTGGATGCATGAACTTTATTGAATATTTCTTCTGTCATATATTTGAAAGCACTTGAACAATTTTTAGAACTAAACCACTAAAGCAACAGTTCCTTTGACTGCTCTTTGATCTGATCTAATAACTTCAGCAGCTACATTAATCTAATGATTAAGTTTGCAATTAAGTAGCTCTTCTGTGTTTTAAGGTAGAGTAGGTAGACTTTGCTGTTCATTCTGTAACTACTGCAAAAAGTTTTTTTTTTTAGCAAGTGAAATTGTTCTGAGATTACTGGGCTTTGGCAATCCAGAAGTACTTTCCTCTGTCTCTCCTCTAATCTTTAATTCAGTTTACTCAATAGAACTATTCTGAATAATCTCACTTTACTTCTAATGTGTTTTGCTTCCTACTTTCTGAACAAGTTTGTAACTTTGAAAGCAAATAGTTGCAAAAACTCACCAAAATTGTTTTTTAGATCCCCCATTTTAGGGTTTATAAGTATCTCACAATCTCAATTAAACCTCAAATTTTACCCAAAATTAAGATGCCAGTAAAACTTACTATGGTTCCTTTCATTTGATTTGCCATGGAGCTTGCTGCATAGGGACCTACTTACTCTCCTCTGAATACTTTCTCTACATACTACAGTAAATATATAAAGTAGAACAGTTTTCATCTTATGGCTATCTCTCCCAGACATTTTATTAGACGCTTGCTAAATATTCAACCATAATATACATAGTTATGTCAGTGGTTAAGAGATGAAAGCCTACATTACTTCACTCCGGAAATGAAGTGCAGGTTTCAGTCCTTTTGTTGCAATATCCTTCAGTGTATGGAACATAGATGTTTTTGCAGTGGATTGTTCAACAAGCAGGTGATGCAATGGCTTACACAGCTAAGCCACTATGTGATTTCTAAGGCCACAGGGTTAATAAGCAGTGATAAACTATTCAGTTATAATTGTAGCTTTAGTGCCAGTTAAATTGAGCTCTGAATATTACACAGTTAAAATCTACTCTGTTATTTAACAGCAATTTGAATGTTGATTCCCCTGAAATCTAACTCCTTCAACATCTATTAAGTTGTATTATCCCACAGCAAACATCAAATCCACAGGAATCTTAACACTGATAAAATTAAATATATTGGGGAGTAAGAAAGGTAGTAAACCTTCAGGAACGTTGCACCTAAAGAAGCATCATCTCATAGAATAACCAATTCTCAGTTACAGAATAACCAATTCTCCTCTAACTTCAGTTAGAGCTGAAGTGTAAGTAAAGATGTAGTAAGGACCATTTTAGAAAAACCAACAGTTTCATTTCTTTTTTTCCACAACATATATCATACTAATATGGTGGAAGCTTTTTTAATTTCAAGTTTGAGTTTTCTAGACCTCTCATGATCATTGCTGTCTGGAAATCTTAGGTGATAAAAAGGAAGAGATCAGTCAAACCATTTTTCATGGTCTCCAACACAACACAGAGTGAAGGATTTCTCTCAACAATGGCAATCCCCACTTCTTGCTTTAAAATTGGGACAAATTTCTAAGATGTCATTAAGACATCATTAGGTTTTTCAAAAGTAAAGCTAGCCCAGAATCAAAAATGATCAAACCTGAAATGTTCCAGTGCTATATAGTGTTACCAAACACCAATTCTGCAGCTGCCCAGACTGTGCTGTAACTACTTTAAACAAAGATGAGAAGTGTAACAATTAAAGAGTAATATGACTGAATTTTCCCAGACCAAAATATCTTTGGTATCTGTGAATTTCAGCTTACCACATGTGCAAAATAATAATTGCTACTTAAGTTAACATGTGTAAGGCAGTAAAAAAATCCATACTTAATTATTCCTACATGCAGTAAATCCAATATATTTATTTAATTAAGAATGGCTTTTTGAAAGTAATACAAACGTGACTTAAAAATTCTAAATGACAGCTGATCTAGATACATACTGCAGCAAATGGTTAAAGTTTTGCCTATGCAGTTTCAGTTTAGGAGTAACTTTTGGCTCTTAACAATAGTATGTTATTATTTCTCATTTAATGTATTTTCCCTAAACTGAAATGTCTTTACTCTCACTATCAATGCATTAATTCCCAACAATTACAGAAGATTTTAGGTATTGTCAGGTTACATATAGTATTGATCTCCATTATTGACACTTTTGAAACGACAAGTTACAACTGTGAACTTAAATCTTGAGTCAAACTTCCAGAAAACCTTCCCAGGATGCATCTGGCATTCTGTGAAGCGAGCAGTACACTATCAATGTCGATCCTCGCCCCCTCTCCAAACACAATCAGGACTTTGTGTTTTCAAAAGTGTTGTGGTCACATAAAAAATACATTAAGCGCTGGATAAAAATAGCTAAAACTTTAAAATTGTTTCCTGTAATTGTATTTTTTCCCTTTTGAACTTGTATCTTCAAGAGGATAGACATTTATGCCTAAGGCAAAGTTACTCACTGTGAACAAGGAAGCAAAAATCTTTCCACATCAGCAACAGAGTAAGCTTTGTGAAGCCTTCTGCATCATATTCCACCACACCACTATCAACAAAAAACATGCAAAAAAGTGAATAAAATGTTAACCTACCATTCACTCTAATACTGAACAATAAACATGTACATTCTGTACTACCAGAACTGTTTTGTTTGTTCAGAAACTTCCAGTGCTTGCTTTATTCATTAACAGTTAAAATTTTCTAGCTAAATGAAAATCAGATAAACTTTTAATTTTATTTATGCTGTGGTATTGGAGTCTCTTACCCAAAGAAAGGCCATATTCACTTTATATAAACACACTTTAGAATGAAAAGAGACCTGCTAATGCACCAGCAGAACTAAATTGATAAAAACTGTACATACACAAATTCCCTTTATGTTACTCAGATTAAGATAATTTATTAACTCTGTAGTAAGTGACAGGCTAAAATTGAAAATGCACAGGCTGAGAAGAGTTTAATTCTGAAAATTCAAAAGAGTATACACAAAAAAAGCAAATTATAAAAGCATAAAAAAATATAGAAGACTTGTTCAGTAGATGGATTAAAGGTTTCAGCCATCAGGAGTTTGTATTCTCTAGAAGTCTCAAGCAGTATCAGGACTCAGGAACCACTTTGCAGGCAAAATAAAACTATAGACACACCTAGGCCATTTCTATATTGTAGTTTTCTCAGAAAAGAAATATCTTTTGTTGTAAGTACTGAGCTTGCATCAACTCTCTTATCTACTCATGTGTCCTATTCCAGTCATTGTTATCAATGTGGAACCTCTCCCCTCTCCAAATGCAATCAGGATTTTGTGTTTTCAAGGTGTCATGGTCACACCAAAAATACATTAAAGTACTGGACAAAAAAAGCTAAAACTTTAAAATTGTTTCCCGTAATTCTATTTTTTCACCTATAGTTGTATAAAATTTGTGTGCATGCTAGTAGCCACCTGTCTTACTACCCTCAGTTGAGTGACCCGACATCTGAAGGACTTCCAAATACTCATGGCATTTGGCATCACCACTTTGAAGCAGAAACTCCCTCCTCACAATGAGGTAAAGCACTGTTGGTCTGGAAAGTGCTGTCACATTGGCTCATGGACTCTTGATCAAGTCAGGATTTAGGCAGGAAACCAAAGAGCCTACCCTTCACAGAGTCAAGGCACCCCTCATTAGTTGATCTGTGAAGCTGATGTGTCTTCATTCCAGGCCACAGACCTTTAAACTGCAGGAATTCAACATGACCCAAGAGCCTGTTCTCTCCCTCGAGACAAGATACTGCTCAGTGGTGGGAGCAGCCGGTCTTCTCAGTCTTGCCTTTATGCCAAGCAGTGGTTTTTGGCTCCTGCAAGGCTTGGAACTGTATCCACTTCCCTGTCCTCCCATCCCAGTTACTGGCTATTACTGTAAGACCCCTCCAGTCACTTAATCAGAAATGAGCACATTTCTTTTGCACAAGGAGAAAATCCATACAGTCATTTTCCCATCATCAGCTGCCTTCTAGTAAAATCAGATCAGTAACTGGCACAGAATGAACGCGGAACTTCATTCCAGTACTGCTACAGAGAGACAATCTATACGTGTCACTCTGTGAAAAATGACCAGATTTCATCTTATCCAGTGGACAGCAGTTGTACAACCAAAGACCACATGCAGAAAGCAACACTTGCACCCATGCTACAGAAAATAACGCATCAAAAGAAAACTTACGTTCCAAAGTGACTCAGGAAAGCTGCGATATACTCTCTTCTCTTATGGTATCCCTGAATTACATACTGTACCTTAAAAAAGAAAGAAACAAACAAATCCAGAGCTATAAAAAGATGAAAAAAAGCCAATGCTCCAAATTTTTCATATATTCCTTGTTAAGAAAGATTTATGTTTGACATGGTAGTAGTTCTGAATCCTACATTTAGCATGCATGATTTCCCTAAAGAATCCTAAAATGCCTTTAAAACAAACAGTGGATCTTGCATACAGAAAATCTCATAAAGAAATGTCTTCACTCACTTTTGAGTGAAACTTGGTCTTTCACAATACTGAAGTGCTGTTTAACTGCACAAGATAAAAAGTGAAGAAAAGAAATGCGCGACCTTGCCTTGCTTAAGTTTAAGCAGGAAGCCATGACAATCAAATCATAATTACTTGAACTGACAGTTGGTTAAGTGTCAAAATAACATTCTGGTGAGAAGAAGAGGAAGAGAAGAGGAAGAGAAGAGGAAGAGAAGAGGAAGAGAAGAGGAAGAGAAGAGGAAGAGAAGAGGAAG
>JAVSBS010023634.1:41882-57185 GCA_033124195.1 Coracias cyanogaster | reverse complement strand
GAGCAGAGAAGAGAAGAGAAGAGAAGAGAAGAGAAAAGATAAGAGAAAAAAGAAAAGAAAAGAAAAAATATTTCACAACTGATCTTGGGTGTTTTCTGAAGACTGCACCTCCAACAAAATCTTCTTAACACTAAGCTCTCTCAGTTGTTTCATGCTGACTCAGGGAGCCACCTACTCAACCTTGAGCATCAATTTCCAAGGCATTCTGTGTTTTGAAAGACTTCCATCCTGGCACAGACAAAATCAAACAATGCTAAACTTGGAAGACTTAAAGCAAAATTCTCCTCGCACTATGTATGTTTTCCTATTGATTTACTTAGCAGAACAGTGTGAACACGGTTTGACCCATAACAGAGACAAGCCATGTGCTGTAAGGCTGCAAGTGCATCTTGTTTACAACTGGTTACTTCAAATACTTATTGTACAGTTCCATATGTTATTCCCTATGTAAATCCCTTTGCCTTCCAGAATTAAAACTAACATTTTAGAAAGTTTTTCTCCCCACTGAACATGAAAAGAACAGGAAGAATATTTTTCTTGGCTATGGTAATACTAGAATCTCTTGTCTGCCAAATGCTTTCCTAAATTTTTTGAAAAAGCCTTGATGCAATCACTGCTGAGAGCTATCTTGTACCCCTTAGAGTTTAATTCATTTATAAATTGAGATTTATTTCATTTTATAAAAAACGTACAATCATTTTGAAGGTTTTTTGGATCTGAAATGTTATTTTGGGAAAAGGAAAACATATGATAAGTTTGCTTAAGGGACTTTAAGAAAGGATAAAAACAGTCCTGTGTACTTGCAGATTTTAAAAATAGAAAGTAATTTTAACAGAAAACCACAACAAAAACAACTCTAAGGATAGATTCCAATATAATTATGGAAACACATTTTCAAGAACTTTTTCTATAAGAGAAAATTATTTTCCTCATTTAAGCAAATGAAGGTAAAAATAATATACAAATACAAATAGGAGGTCTGTAATAGGCAGGCTCCTAGATGTTGGCCCCTAACCTATCTTTTGAAAATGATACTTCAATAATGAAGAAGCTTTCAAAATACTATACTCACTCTTTTTTGTTTAAACAGGAAGCTAACTGGAACACAACCTTTTCAGCCACCTTAAGTAGCTATTACTGTATAAACATCCAAATAGACTGCTGATTCAGTTCATTTGGATGAGACAACTGAGAAGAAAATTACTGAAAGTACTCAAAACCTACAGTGATGACTATGGTATGAGAACTTAGATGCCTTCCAACTCAAAAAATAATATGCAAACTATACATTTGTATTTGCTAGCAAAATAGTATGCTATAATACAGTGTTGTAGGATACAATAATATTTTATCCTAAATCATAACAAGTAACAATTAAAAAAAGTCTACTCCAGGATCTGATCCCAAATATGACTGTTTAGTATTAAAAGCTCTGGGTAGGTGCTCATCTCCTATCAAAAAGGTCTTCTTTGTGGAGTTCATCTTAAGTATGTCCTGCTTGGACTACCTGGCAGAAGAAAATCTATGTGGAAATGCTATAGTGTGTTACTACAATACGGTACAGCACAAAATGGAAAACAAAACTGAGCTCTCTACTAACTTACCTTGTTTGTTAGCAGCTGGCATACTTGGGGTACATAGTCTATAAGGCAACCTCCACCAGGAAAGGCTGGGATGTGAAGGGCAGATGATCCTCCAAGTGCACTAGAAATAGAAGTTAATTTAACAGTACATTACACGTACAGTCCCTGGGATTTGAAAGTGATTTCTACACTGCCCTCTTTCCCTATGTTTAAAGTCAGAGGGCCATGATCAGGAAGTGTATTTTATGCTGTGGTGATATTAAAAAGTATTGAATGGTACCATCTGTAAAAATAGGTTATACCATGACCCACTGTAATTAAACTGCTTTAATCAAGAGTATCACTAATGCAAAGCATTCTCTCAGGAAATAGCTTTTGCATTGTAAACATTTCTATTTCTTAGTCCCTCATCAATAAGATGTGGAGCACTGTAGTTAAGATATCTTGTTATTGCAGGAGGAGAGGACTTTGAGTCTTAAGTTGTTCCAAAAGCCACCTTCAGTCAAATCAGCTAAGAACAAGCAAAATAATTTGGACTGAGGAATAATAAATGGCCAGATGTATGTCAGCTATGCCATCTACTCCAGTTTTTGGCCTCCCAATAGAACACAGATGTTAACCTACTAGATCAAGGGGGCCTTGGGCCAGAAAGATTTTTAGGTACATGATGTAAGAGGGGATGCTGAAATAAACGGGTTTGTTCAGTTTTAAGAGAACACTAGGGAGGGGTTGGATATTGAAGAGGGGAGTTGAAAGCATATTGTTATTGAAGGTATATTGATGTCTTCAATTATCTAATGGAAAAATATAAAGATGGAGTCAGAGTCTTCTCGGAAGCATACAGCGAAAGGATGAAAGGCAATGAAGACATGTTGCAACAAAGAGAACTCTGCTTAGCTATTAGGAAAAACATTTTCACAATAAGAGTAATCAAATACTGGAAGACAGGCCCAGAGGGGCTGAGGAATCTCCATGCTTGGAGGTGCTCAAAGCTCAGCTGAGCAACTGTCACGAGCACTCCAATCTATGCTGGTCCTGCTGTGAGGATGGGCTTGGAGAGATAATTGCCAGAAGTTCTCTCCAGTCTACATTGTTTTATGATTATACTCCCTGATTCTGTGATTTTGTTCATTCCCAGAATGAAGTAATATGAACAAAGTTATTAACTCTGTCCATGCATACACTGGAAATCTGAATGGTAGGAACCCACAGAAATAAGACAACTTCAGAGAGGTATTTAGCCACCTTAATCAATTGCCTTTATTATAGATCTGAAGACTGAAGCGCGCCTGCTATTGCCAAGGATAATGGCTTACTTGGTGTGGAAAGATATAGCACTTTTTATTTAAATCAGGTTGTGTAAGGCAACAACCAGTTGAAGGATATGAATTTGCATTACACACCACAGCTGACATCGTTCACTGAACATCCAAAACCTTGTTGGGTACAATTAAAAAAACTTCAAAAGCTAAGTTACTTTGTGGCCCCCTGTTCACATGCTGTTTCCATGAAAGATTAAACTGGCTGGAAAGAAGGTTCCACCCTGCAAAATAAGGCTGTTATTCTCCAACATGACCTGTCCTTGTATTTTCCTCAGTACTTGATAAGATATCACTTTGGTAGCTATAAAGGTCTATAGTCATACATCTCTTTGAAGGAACAGACCCTACATAAAAAAAAACCCCAAACTCATAATGAGGTATATGGAAATCTGCTACTCAGGCAAAACAGTCTGGGTTCAGCAGACTGCTCACCACATGGAATGGTTCTGCAGGTCTGGATTTTGCATATGTAACGATGAAAAAAAAAAAAAAAGCCTTGAGTACACCACAGTTACGTAAAAAAAAACCAAACAAACTTTTCCAGCAGAAGTAAGACTTGAACAGGATTTTTTTTTTTGTAACAGAATTCCGTTTCCTTGCTGCAACTGCCATACTAAAATTACTCATACAGAAATATAATTTTGCTACTTGTGGACGTTAAAACCAGTAATAATCTAATTGTGATGCTTCACTAAATTGGAACATTTCTGAAACAGTAGTTTGCTCTTAGGAAATTGAAACTATGCTGAGTCTATCAGTCTTTAATGTTGAAGAATGAAAGATTTGTGCCTCTTGGTATGTGCCAAATGGGCTGTGGACATTATTTTAAGACCCTGGCTTTCAGTTTATTAAACTTTTTAAATATTTATGTAAATATATTCTTAAAAGCCTCCAATCTCATACACAGAGCAATACACTGTTAGTTTTGCATCCTGCCTTGCCTCATTTGCAACCAAATCCAAGTTCCCCCTCAGCATGGAGATACCACTGGAGATGCTCAGATGACTATAACAGGTATTAGAGGCTCCTCTCTAAGTTACAATAGCAGGCATGAAAATAGGAGTAATCTCCAACATTTCACACACAAAAAGCTTCCACTCTTGTATCATCAGCTTCTGATACACCTTCCAGACTGAACTATTATTATTTGTGAATAAGGGCCTCCCATTTTCCCTGTATCCATCTTTTGAAAGTAGTCAATCATTAAAACTTTTGGATGTAAATGGGCATCCAACCCTTCTCAAATGAAAAACAGGCTGCTACAAGGTGTGGTTTCTGAGAAAGAGGCCTCTCAACAGAAAGAAGGCTGGAATTTCTAGTATAATTATCCTCTGAAAACAGAATAAAGTTGTATAATATGTAATTTATGTTCTGTAGAAACAATTATGGGTAGGGAAAATTAAGTGTGGACGGGCATCTTTGTTACCTCTATTGGGTCAGAGAATCTGCTTATTAAATCTTTTAATAAAATACTGCATTTGCACAGGATCTTGCCTCTGACCATCTCAAAACTTGCTGTAAACATTCAGTAATTAAGGTTCAGGTACCTTACAAAACTGATATTTATCTTTTAACATGTAAGGAAGCTATTTCTCAGTTTGATTTGACTATGCTGTACTACGTCTGTTGTGTCAAAGGAACATATCTACAGTACCTCACAATCATAAGACAGGGCAAGAGACTATAATAATTCCTCTGACCCTATAATAAACCTGTAGCTGAAGAAAGAAGTGACTTACTCCATGTCAAATAAGAACAACCTGTAAAAGGAAATATTTCCTTGTTTCTGCAAGGAAATACGTAAAATGGAGAAAATTAGGCAAGGGAATTTCAGCATGCAGCTCAGTATCTAATGCTGCTTTTTGAGGTCCCCAAGGCCCAGTCAAAAGAAAATCCGTAAGGCAAAAAATGCCATAAGAAGCCTTTTATAGTCAAGGACATTCTATTTGCCAAGAGATTTCACCAGCACAAGCTAGAGATTCCTGCACATTAGACCTGTTATCCAGATACCTGAGCCTCCTGGAGCACAGATCTCACACATCTATGTTAGTGACTAAGCTTTCCTTCTTGGTATCACTGGTATACGCCCCTCACAAATACAACATTTTTATACCCAGGAATAAAAACAACTATAATATTACACTATCAGGTTTGGTGACATTATTTTATCAAGATGACAGAAAACCCAAACAAACAAACAAAAATCAAAGAGATAGGATGAGGAATTTACTTTGTTTTTAAACACAAACTACATATTGTTCCCCTACAGCTGCCAGCCTAAGTCTAGTTTTAGCACAATCAATTGAATTGTGTTTGATTTTGACACAATTATTTCTAGTAACCTGCTTTTTTTTAAAGGATAAAATTTTAACAGAGTCTTATAGTGGCTTTCTATAATTTATCATAATTCACGAAGTAACAGTCTTAGTGGATGCTGTTTTGGTAAGACTGGTACCGGATGAAGATAAATACATGGCAGATCTACCTATCTATGAGATAAGGTTACATGAACATGTTGGGACACAGAGACAAAGATCTGTTGGACTCGGCATTTTAGTCATTTGCTGTTACGCTAAACCTACTCAGCTCTGCAAACCAACTTCATACACCTCATTTTAAGATGGAGTCCTTTGCAGCAACTTCCTGCCTTCCTGGGTTTCCAGTGTCAGACACAATGTGGTTTTGATTCATGGTCTGTGAATTAAACTGGATTTTGTGATGGACTCAGTCCTGAATTCAACAAGAGCAGCAGTCAGTCTGCATTAATAGCAGTTTTGTTCTGTGGCACACTGAAATACAAGTGCAAAGAGCATAGCTGGAGTATGTTTACATTTCTGCTGTTGACTGGTGCATTCCAAGTTACTTGCTCTGTCTCTCAATGGATCTATTTATTCAGGCCCACATATAAAATGCAAAATTCTTTCCCATTTCTTGATAGCTTATAATTACATTAAAATGTCTTTTTCAAGAAATGATCCTTAAAAAAAAAGCATAGCATCAATTCACAGGTTTGCAGAAGCGACTGCTTTTGTTCTTGAGTATTTACATGTAATGAACAAGCTGTTTCACCTTCCTTAGAACTTCACTAGAGAAGAAGGGTGCTTCCAAGTCCCAGGCTCAGAAAACTGGGTGGTTTGGCAAGGCAGACTTAGAGACATGAAGGAAGATGCTTCCACTCCCATCCCCACCCTATTCTCTTCCCTGCAACTCATCCCATGCTCTCTTGGGCCTGCCTAGTTCCCCTAAACTCCTTTCATTCATCCACTTCCCTGCAAACCATGTTCCATCCCCCTTTCTCTGAGCAGGTTTCTCTACACTGCTGGGAAACTTTTGAGGTGAGTCTGAAAAATGAGGATTATTTCAGACTACCCCCTACATCTTGCAAGGTGCTGTAAGAATAAACGTATCACAGTTTATAAAGTTCTGTGCTAACACAGGTTACAGTACTACAGTTAATCACCTGAACACACATAATCCTGTCTACATATTTTGTGTGCTCGCTTGCTCTCTCTCTTTTGCCTTTACATGGTACCATTGCCCATCTCAAAAACTGCATAAGCTTTTATTTGAAAGAAGTATCACAAAGGAAAGAACATCTAAGCCAAAGTTTCAAGCTCTTAAAAAGAGTTACCTTGCACAAGGGCAGTTGTTTTTTGTTCCAAGGGAGGAAAAAATTAAAAACGTGTATTTGGGAGGGAGGTCTAACATTGTATAAAGAATCATTCTTACCCCTGAAAACAGTGTGAACGTAGCATTAAAGAGCTTTATACCAAAAGAGAGTGGTACGTAATACTGACTGCACTCAACAGTGTTCCTAATCCAAAGCATTCTTTCTGTAAAACCCACATAAAATAGAGAAATGACAATTTCAGTGAAGGATACAGTTAAAGATTTGTCTACCTTTGAAAATGTAAATAAACAAAAAACTTGCCTCTGCATGGAAAGATTCTTTTTATCAGTTTAACATAATGAAGAGCTTTTCTTTCAGCACGGCCAATGTTAAAACATGTTCAAATCTATGTACTAGCGATGGAAAGTAGACTTCAGACTTTACAGCCCTGCTTTTACCAGCATACACCCTTCTCAACTCTGTAAGTTTTCACCTACCTTATTTTGAAACTGAAGTACATTGCAAACCTACACAAGCATTCAAAGGGTTTATTACTCATGATGGCTATAAGACAGAGTAGTCTGAAGCATGTGGAAAGAAATTCCCTTCTTTTTGCTGTTTTCTCCTGTTTTGAGACTTAGATTATGGGCTTTGATCTCCTTCCCCGTCCTCTTTCTCCTTTGTTGCTGAAGTAAATAGTTGACCATTTTTTTCTTCCTTTTGCAGTTTCATCACTTTAGTACATTACACCATTTGGCACAAGAGACACAAGGAACCACATCAAATAAAAGCACATGACCACAAAAGCTGCCTTACTAACCATGATCCCAGATTTGCTGTCAGTTTACTATTTTTCAGACTTACTCGACCATAGCCGAATCCTCCCTATCACACAAACAACATGGTGCTTGGCAGAAGCCTTGGGATATTGCTTTGATCAGCAATACAGAGCTTAACACTAAAGTAACAGAACATCACTCTTGTTACTGAAAAATTGGTCAGTCTAGGTTTGTGACAGTATTTTCCCCCCTTTCTAGTAATACTCCATTTAAAGCAAACATAATTAACATATTGATTGTCCACTCAAATCTAGTACAAGGTAAAGTGTGTCAAGAAACATTTCCATTCTATTTTCAAAGAAACAATTTTTACTTATTATTTCTACTTCAACACAGGTAAAACAGAAATGCATGTTTTTCGGTTAACAGATATAACATATTGTTGAGTGTACAGAAAAAAAAATACTATCACAAATAGAGACCTAGAGAGAAAACTATGCCAAATCTACTTATTTGGAAAAAGAAACCTGGACAAACTCAGGCTAAAAATCTGGCCATTAGAACCAAAAGGATAATACCATCTTTTTTTTCCCTTGACCTACTACAGATGCAGGGTAAAGACCTCTGAGGTCCTCCTGACTAGTGACTGAAAAAAAAAAAAAAAAACAACTCAAAAAATGCAAATACTAAAGCCAAAATGTATTTTAGTTTCATGGACTCTACAGAAAACTGCAAGTCACTTGCAGAGCTTTATCTGCAGCTCTTCTGCTGACTTTCTATGTTCTAACAAGTTATTGCAATCAGACTGCTTCTCTGCTTGCCCACCTATAATGTCCAGATGCTTATACTGAAGTACACCGAAGTTTAATAACACACATAGAATAGCACAAAAGCTGTGCAATGAAGTAATCTGTAAGTGCCAATGAATACTACTATGTTTAGGTTATTCCAACTTCTGTATTCTGCTGCAGGTAAAACTGACAAAAAAAAAAGCAGTTTTCTATAATGTATTTCCCATTTTAGACGAAGTGGCTATACCAAGGAAAGATTTACATAGACTGTACAGATTTTAGGGTCTGGCAGACTTTAACCTAACAGTCTAACATACAAACCATAGCTCAAGTGGCCCAATATTGAAAGATCCATGGAGATAGGAGCTCTGTTCCCAGGACTCTACTCCTCCTCAAGAAGCACGAGATGAATAAATAGCTAACCCTATAATTAAATTAGAATACATTTATTTTCTTCCCTTCCCTGGCCAGACTCAGAACTGGAAGAAGAAAGAACAGATACTCTTGCAGTATAAAGCTTTCCTTGCTGTGACTTGATAGTATAGGAGTCTGAAAACGCTATTTTTTCCTCCAAATTGGATAATTCAGGACAAAAGGGATTTTTCCTTTGCTGAATGGGTCTTCATATGCAGAAAGGTTCTGCATAAAGGGGACTGAGATGTTTCCACTGATGTGTTGAACAACTGAAAAATTGGGCTGCCAGCAATGGAAAAGGGAGCTCTCCACTGTCCTCAAACCTCACATTCTCTGAAGAAGCAAAACCACATGAGGACAACTTTTATTATCCAGCTCATTGGATACTTACGCAGCACTAGCATGCAGTATACAAGCATGCTGCCTACAACAGTCATCACACTGCTTTTTTCCCTGGGTAAGGGGACCCACTTCTGTAACTAGATTTGTAGCTTACAACAGACAGCTTGGGTGGGCAGGCAGCCCAGAAGAATCAATTCTCCTCTGGGACCTCCATCATACCTCAAGGTACAAACCTGAGGAAAAGTCCAAGCAAACGCAACAGAAATCATCAGCAAGGCTGTGATGTGTGCAGTGGTTTAAAATACAGGTTAGCTTAACTGGTGTCAACAATACCACTCTATAAAACACTGCATAGGACATAAATTTTGGTTACTTATTCTGACAATATAAAACCAAAGTGAAAACTATAAAAGCAATATATTTCAGACTGATTCAAACTATTAAAAACCCCCTTATGGTTGAAATATGGAATTATTTTTCATAATACAGTGTGTCATAAAAACAGTGTCATTCTCTCTCATAAGGCTCAAAAATGCTGACAAATGTTGCTTTTGTGTTGTAACTTCAGACATTTATGCTCCTCTCCCCCCCGTTTTTCTGCAAAAAAACACAATAGCAAGATGAATTGCAAATAGGCTCAGTCATTTGGGACAAATAATAATGAGAATCCATAACAAATGACATCAGAACTGAATTGAGAGACACTTTTTACGATTTCAAGAAAGTACTTTTGTTCACACCCCCCCCCCCCCCCCCATGTAATCATTAGTACCATTTAAGGAAAAAAAGTTATAAGAAAGCCTAAACAAGTTGCTAGAGGCCTCACAGTTTAGAGATGTGGTTAGAGACACCTCACAGGCATGGTTTGTGTCTCAAAGAACTTTTGCAGTCCAGGAACGGAAAAGCAGGGACTGAACAACAGGGGAAGAAGAGCACAGGTTGCAGCAAGGAGACTTAAGACTTGAACACTTACAAAGGAGAAATACATATTTGGAAAGCATTTTGCTTATTTCTTAAAGGAATCTTGGCAGCAAACTAAGAGAAATCTAAGTGAGAATTGAAGAAAAGTCAAAGAAGAGTTTCACAGATCATTAAACACAACGAGGAAATAACAGCCAAAAAAACCCCAAACCAACAAAACCCAAACAACCAGAAAAAGTTGTAGGAAAGAAACCCAGACAAATGGAGCAGAAGCAAACATCACTGAACAAGAAAGGCACAGATAACATATGCAACAGAGGCAGATAAGAAAGAGAACGCTATGCAGTCCTATTTTGGTTTAGGTTCCAAAGACGCTAAAAAAGCAGTAACTGAAGATTAAAGAAATTATTTTAAATGCCAGGAGAAAGACAATGTAGTCTAACCTACCGCAATTGTCTTCTGTATGGATCTCAGGAAGGAAAGCAATTGTGAAAGAGGTTAGAGACTTGTCACAACTAAGGCAGAACAAGATTTTGTCTGAAGAAAGACTGAACCTAACTGCAATGCTTTTTCATCCTGCACTGATTTGAGATGCCAACAGAAAACTGAGAATTTGTTTAAAATTATGCACCATCCCCATTTCTCCTTCACATGGGCTGTGAAGGAGGAAAAGTTGAATCTGTTATCTGGAAATTTACTTTTCAACTTCTTGTTCTTCAGAAACATACTTGTAATGGCATTACCTGTTTTGCAGCTATATCTATAAACATCTTAAATGTGAATATATTGAGAGTCTTCTAAGTAGTAAGTAAAGTAATACCAGGCATTGACACTTCTGCTTCAAGGGAAACATGTATTGACTTTAAGTGCTGTCTCAAAGGAACTAAAAATGGCTTACAGGTAGCATGAAGACAGGAGCTATATACATACAGGAGCAATTATAAACTTTTGCATACAGACGAAAAAAGACTAGAGCACTGGTATGCTGCGAGCAGTATTCTCCTCTGAAATAGTAGGACTCAATAAATTAATGAAACAATTGAAGATTTATTTATGGTGAGGTTCACTGGAAATTCCTCTGCAGTGAAGTCTGGGTGGTATGTTACACTGTGCTGGTCTTCGTTTAAGATACCGATCTGCTTTTTTATAATCCACTCTGCTTCAGTGACGATTTCCTCAACAATCCCACTGAACAGAATATTTATCACAAATCAATATGAATCTTGTCTTATTATCCATCCATAAAGTGGATAACATAAATTAATAACTGCTCTAAGATGGTATCAGTTATATTTACAAACATATGCCTTATACACCTGTAACTTCTTACCAATCTTCTGGCATACATTCAATAACATCCAGCTTGCTATATTACAACTGTTCACATGGCACGTAATTTTCTGGTACTTGTACCAAGTCCAGTAAACCAGCAGTGTCTTTATCATGGAGCACAAAAATGAGTGTCAAAAACTGTACGACTCCATTGCCTTCCTTGCTTATTGTTTTCACCTTTTTCTGAAGAATAACAGTAATTTCCTATAACTTGCAGCCGGTTACATTTTATGATTGCATTTGCTTATATTGTTCCTTATTTATGTTCCCTAATCTACTAGTCAAATTACAGCAATTACCTCTTATTGTTAATCTTTTCCTGATATTGCTTAATCCCTAACACTTCCAGTGACACAGTGATTTTGTAAGCATACTATTTTTTGCCTCTGTGCTAAAATAGTGCTGTGTTCTAGACTTCTCCCACATAATAAAATTTTTTCCTTTCTCCTTAGGCCAGACAGTAATCCTCATTTTGTGGATCTCTTCTATCTGAAGAAACATCCTGTCCCCTGCATCAGCATCACATTTGATTAGCTTACATGAAGAACGAGAAATGCAAAGTACTGAAAGGATAAGAAATCTTGCAGAAAAATTTCAGACATGAAATGAGAGCAACATGCTGGAAAACTTCTGGATATGAAGTTGAGCATTTGGGTCATCGATAAGAATGCCTGAGGGAGGCAGAAACTTAGAAGAGAAAAATGTTTTTCTTCCATACATCTGGCTTCTGACACTGATTTCCATGTGTATGCAGCATGATTAAGGGGCATTCTTGCTCAGATCTTGAAATTGGCTTTATCTTATGTTCACAAACGACGTGGAATGCTACAAGTCTGGTCTGGTGCTCCTGCTAAATGCTCCAAGAGGCCTAGTAAGCTCAGGTTTTATGTAAGCCAAATACATTCACATGTGGATGCAAGGCATGAGAACATAAGTTTTTCATGTAAACACAGCCACTGTGGTTTGACGAGCTAATAAGAACCATGTTAACCCTTATGCATTTAACAAGATCATATGAATCTGCTTGGATGGTTTTCACAGCCCTTTTTAGAATCCTTACTATAGGCATTTGGGTAAGTGTATTTTGTCCCTATGAAAACAAATAATTCAATATTTGTCCTAATAGAATCTCTTCAAAACAGAGAGAAGCAGAGCTGTCCATCCCATTGCGCATGGGCAGGTCTTGGTAGGTAGGAAGACTGGGAATAATTCTCAGAAGAAAACATCGGCATTTTGAAACCCTGGTTTACATCAGAGGTAACAAAGGTTCCTTCTGTAACAAAGCAGACACAGGTCTACTTTTAAAACAAAAAAGGAAAGGCAGAAAATAAACCTACAGGTCTTCACATGTTAAAATCAAAGCAGGGACCCCACACGTGCACGAGAAACTGGAAATTTCATAATTTGCAACTTAGAGCAGTGCTTAGTTAGTCAAAAAGGTGAATACAAGCATTCCCAGGATTTTGTTTTCACTGATGCCTGGATTTTGTGCTGCCAGACAAAGGCTAGAGCAAAAATCCTTTTCACAACAATTCTTCTTTTCCTGGATGAGATTATGAATGCGTATAGTGCACATATAGACACCAGTCAGGTCTGAGTCAAACGTACACACTTGCATCCTGTAAACCTCCTTTAATGTAGGCCTTCTTTCCCTCCAAAACCACAAATACATGGTCACTGAAGGACAAAAACTCCAACTTTATGTTAATATACCTTACCACTTTTTAAGAGTTTGATTAATATTACTTAAAGTTTACAGGCTTGGGTGCACTTACAAGTTGAGCGCTTAGATAATCGAGTGGCCTAAATGGTATCTGCAAGTAAATGTATTTACAAATAAATAATGGATGCTTTGATAAACTAGACTTTTTAGTTGAAGAATGACATTTTGGGAAAGCTTGTCAGCTTTTAAATAATCTACATTCTGTCTTTTAATAAGGCTTGAGATATTAGAAGTCTACATCTAGAATAGCTTCCTAAACGAAGTATTTTCTTTTTGGAAATTATATTAAGGCTCTTGAATCTTAGAGATATAATGAGAAAAAAAAAAAAAAAAAGGAAAAGTTACACTGCACTGATCAGAAAACTTTCCAGTAAGAATAATGAAGGAATGGATTAGAATACAAAATTGCATGAAGCTTGTTTTCCTGCTTCCTCACTCTTAAAATATTAGAAAATAATTTCTCTCTGTTTTCTTTCCCAACTAGTTCTTCTTTCTATCCCTTAAAAAATCCAAAGCATCAACTAAATTTTGTATCTGGTACTAAATGCATCAGCTATGCCAGTGTAAAACCAATTACTAAAAGGGTAACTAAAAAAGTTGAAGTAAGTAACTGAATGGGTGCATTCTATGAACTAAAATTAAAATTCGCAAGAGATAAGAACTACTTCAAAGAAACCTTTCTCTCAATGGCAGCTTATCTACCACTGGTCAGTAGAGATTTACTTACCAAGATAAATTATGTAGCAAATCCCACTATATTCATGCTTTGTTTGCTCCAACTTTTTGACACCTATTTGTTAATATTACTATTAGGTATACTGAGACTTCTAGATTATAGGCTGATAATCACTCAATCTGATGAAGACTATGATGTCTTACCTGTATTTTCACATTTCTTTTATAAATTTCTTCCAAAAAGGAATATGGCTTCACCCTTTTCTTTCATAAAGTAATATGGCTTTACCTTTCTTTTTTTTTAAACATCTGCATTGTATGCAATGATCTATTAAAAATACCAGCTTTTATTGGACCTCACATCTAAATGAACCCTAATAGAACTCTTCTTTTATACAAATCACTTCAAGGATTTAGCAACTTTTCATGCATTATACAATATATGGGACAAACTTTTTATTTATTAAATCATAAGCTGAGTGGATGCTAACACTTGTCCTATGTGTGTCCATGATTAGAAAGCTGTTATGTTTATCTTGCACAGCTAAATAACAGAATACAGTTTTAATACTTAATCTAACTTAACCTATCAATGAGTTACAGAAAAACAGTTTCTGTCCAAGATGAAAATATTCTAATTTTTGGCGAGTGTTTGTATTCTAATTGCATTCAGCTGTTTCCACCAGCAGTAAATATTAGCACAGTTGGAATCTTCTGTGTTACCCATGCATGTTTGGGTATCTTGTACTTTTATTTCTTTAAGTTCTTCAAAGTTTGATTTCTTTAAAAGTCTTCAAGAAAGAGACTATGCTACCAGTTTAATTTTCCTCACCACCTCCATTCCTGTCACTGAATGACACGACTGGCAACATCCAGCTTCCAAATGATGAACTTTTTCAAAGCTGTGTTAATGGCATTTGATAAATGAGCATAACTACAAAACAAGCTATTTAAATTGTACAAACTAAAATTGATTGTTTCCTCTTCAAGATCTATTTTCATGTGTGCATGCTTGAAGTTTTTCATCTCCAACTTTAATGTCAAGTCACTACAGTGACTGGAAGCCACAAATTCTGTGTTTTAAGCCAATTCTGCCCATAGTTTGTGGGGTAAATTTAAATGAAACAGTCATGACCATTCTTTCCTGGTCTTTACAGACTAGAGAAATACACAGAGGACTTCGAGAGGCCATACTAGAAAAAAAACAAACCCAAACAACACTTGACCTCTGCAAAGCACTTGCAAAATGAAAAATGCCTTAAAAAAGGGCAGCATCCCATAATTTGTTTAACAGAGAAGGCTACACCTCTTCATAATATAACTCATAATTAGTGTTTGCTATTTCCTTGGGACAATCCAGTGCAAACGCGACATTCTTCTGTAAACCAGAGAAGAGACATGGCTAAGAGTGACAGAAAACACATGGAGCATGAGAAGATTATTTAAATGATTAAGATTATTTAAAAATAAAAGCATTGAAATAGTACTACGTCTTGTTAAAATATCTTTCACTTTGGATGTAGAGTGTTTTAACAACACATAATACAATACGTGTATAGTGCAGAGACTACACATGTCCAATTTGTGATACAATTTATGTCAGGTAATGAATACTATTATATGCTAATAAAAGCAAATAAAAACAAAGTTTAATGACTCACAACTACTTTTCAAAGAAATTCCTCACTCTGAGGGTGGTGAAACACTGGAACAGATTGCCCAGGGCGGCTGTGGATGCTCCATCCCTAGAGGTGTTCAAGACCAGGTTGGATGGGGCCTTGAGCAACCTGGTCTAGTGGGAGGTGTTCCTG
>JAVSBS010023634.1:31583-41872 GCA_033124195.1 Coracias cyanogaster | reverse complement strand
CTGCCATGACAGGGAGGTTAGAACTAGATGATCGCTGAGGTCCCTTCCAACCCTAACTGTTCTATGATTCTATACTTCAGAAGCTGAGTTTGATCAGAATTTCTCAAGGAGGTTCTCAGCATCTTTCAAGGTGAAGTTTACCATTGAGTCATTTCATTTTATCCAATATTTTTCCTTTCATCAGCTATTAACAGCACATTATCAACAAAATCCCTTGGTACTAGCCACCAAGGCAGGTTACCCATTTTCTCACTTTACAAGATTTAAAGAAGATGTTACACACTGTCTACAGTATCTGACTGTAATTGTAAAGCGCATGATTTCAGGCCTAGACAATTTTGCAAGCTTTTCTTATTGTGAAGATTTGACACTCACAAAAGTTATTTTTTGGAACAACTAAGGAATGTAAAAAATGAAACCGTCAGTATTATTTAAATCCATAAATAGTATTTCAGAATTCTAGCTTACCTGCTAATCCTGGGGCAGGAATAGCTGATTTGGGGCTTCTACATGCTTAGGCTATTATTTTGTTGTGAAGACTGAAGTTCTCAGAAATCACATGTTCTTTCCTTTTTCTTGTGTTTCCTGTCTTCAACATACAGGCCATCATTGGATGTTTTTAAGTGAATTATAATGAATGTGTTAGCTTATGAAGATTTTAGGTCTGCTGCAAAGTTGGAGTAAAAAAGAAAATTAAACTGGCCCTAGAAGAACAAAAAAAATACAGTTCTGTTTAAATCTAAGCTTTCCTGTATATACCCTCTGCTCATTGGGCTTCCTTCTTCCAAATGCCTGGAGGCCTTGCCTCTAATAACTACTACTATAGCTAGTGTTTCTTTGGCTACTGGTCAGTTTTCATTTTCCTTAAAAATTGCAGGGGTTACACTGACACAGGGAAGAAATCTTACTTATCGCCCTCTCTCAGACCTTCCATCCTTCACTAAGAGCTCAGGGTGATGCTGTAGTTCCAGGAAACTATACATGCCCAATTTCACTTCAGATTAAGAATAGAATCATAGAACGTACTGGGTTGGAAGGGACCTCTAGAGGCCATGTCATCCAACCCCCCTACAATAAGCAAGGACATCTTGAACTAGGTCAAGTTGCTCAGAGCGCCATCAAGCCTGACCTTGGACGTCTCCAGGGATGGGGCCTTCACAACCTCTGTGGGCAATGTGTTCCAGTGATAAACCACCCTCATATTAAAGAAACTTTTTCCTACTGTCTAACCTAAATCTACCCTTTTCTAGCTTAAAACCATTACCCCTTGTCCTGTCACTACAAACCCTTGACAATAGATCTTCCCTTGCCTTCTTATACGCCCCTTTCAGGTACTGGAAGCTTGCTATAAGGTCTCCTGGAGCCTTCTCTTCTCCAGGCTGAACAACCCCAACTCTCTCTGCCTGTCTTCATAGAAGAGGTGCCCCAGCCCTCTAATCATTTTTACAGCTCTCCTCTGGACATGGTCCAACAGGTCCATAGAGTGTTTTAAAAAGCACCTGTTTTGTTATGCAAATGAGAAAACCATATATTTGATTCTCTTATACTTAAATTCTCATTCACCTTGATTTAAAATAAAAATGCGCTTAGAACCATAGGATATGGATCTACTGTACCTAATACATTTTTTTCATGCTGAAAAAGTTAGCAAAAGTGAGATGGGCTCTTTAAAAAAAATACATTAACTATTTCTGACTTCTGGAAGGACAGCAAATCCAAGAATTGCTCCTTTTTGTTTAAATACACCAGTTCAAACTTGGCATTTGTATGTACTGGATACAATGCATGATATACAGTACACTTTCAGTTATTATAACCTGGAACACATAACTCCTTATCTGAATGTCTATTTGGATTTGGTGATAAAATGAGATATTGGCTTTACCCATGTAACTGTCTGCACCTGTATGAACCTCATACAAGCGTTCAAATACAAAATGCATAAGAGTAAGTCAAATCAAAACCCCCAAAAGAATCACAGTTTCAAAGTTTTAGTTCCTACATCAATAGTAATTTGGTCCTTTTCTACATATGGGCTATAACATCACAATGTTACCAATGCTAATGCCGTATCAATATATGGACAAGACCTAGTAAAGGTTGATGAATGACTTCTTTACATTGCATGAGTTTTATGTGTGGAAACATCAGCTATAACATTCCAAGGACATAATCTCTGTATTTCACTTGCTCCTGAGTACCTGCCCGTCAACATTTACCTATCTGTATTTGCCTATATTGGGACTATTCACAGCAGAAATAACAAGAAAGTTCACAGGTAGCACAGCAACGAAGTTTGGATTCCAATGGACACTCCATCAGATTGACTTTTTAACTGAGTTATGGTAAAGCCACAGCACAGCATGAGTTCACTCCTTATTAAACATCAGAGAAACCACACAGGAAAGATGTCCTAAGTGCCTTTGCCAAAGGATACGCTTCAAACAGCATTCATGCCTTGTAAGATATCAGAGAATACATTCAGGATACAAATCTTGACTGAAAAGAGGGCTTTTTTCTGATGTTTAATAAGGCTTGAATTCTGACTGAAGCACTTCCTAGGATTAGAATATTCATAATTTATTTCTCCCATACTGACTCTGTTCACAGAACACAGTTACACACGGGCTTTGGTCTTTCCTTCAGGCGGCAGTAACAGAATCTGCCTCTTCCAAGTGGTTACATTCATGAAGCTATAGGAATTTTGTATTTTCAAGACTTCTACCCTCCTGCAGAGTTTTCCTGAAAACCAACTTTTTAGGGCAAAAATGACAGCTACCTGTATGCACAGACAACATAATCATACCAATTGTATAGAAAAGAAAAAATTAATTTTCTTATGAAGCCAGATTAAAAAATAACCCCAGTTTCCCACCACACAAAGTCTCCAAGGAAGAATTATGATTCCATTGAAGTCCTTGGCAGAGCTTACCAGCGGGAATGGAGCCAAGATGTCACCCATTGGCCTATGCAGAAAACTACAGCATTTCTAAAAAACCAAACACGCTCCAAAACCATCCTCATTGATTAATCTGAAATCTTAAACTTAAAAAAATTAAAACCAACTGATTAAATTCACATTGCACATGCAATTCAGAGAAATGAACAGTTTTTCTTGAGATACTTCCTGAGTAAGAACAGGCATAGGAAACTTCATCCCATTAGGTAAATCATTTGTGAAAACCACGGTTGCAAGAGTTCTACAAATGCCTTCTTAACCACAACACCAACACTGCCAATATAATGCTAGTAATCTACTTTCTTTACCATTAGGGTACACAGGTGCATACTCAAAAGCATAAGTTCACATAAAGTTCTGTAAACCTGAGGTAACGAAGGAGGGCATTAATACTGCCACAGGAAAAAATATTGATGCCTCTGAGGGAAGGAAATCTGAATCTGTAAGACAAATATGCTGGTCCTAAGGAGGCTTCAGAACAGTACTCCTTTGAAGCAGTTATCTCATATGGAAAACCTCAGTCCACAACTGAAAAATATCTAAATAGAAGAAACAAAAGAAAAATATTTATAATGGAAAACATGAGGCAATTTCCAACTGCAGAAAATTTCAAAGGTTCTTAGCTCTCCCAGCTTCCAGCTTTACTGGAAAGCAGGAGTTGCTTAATACCACTGAAAACACGTGACAAACATCTTTTAGTCTAAATTTAGAGATATGACCTTTTCTTTTTTCCCCACCAAAGCTCCAGAGCAGGAATCTATTACTCTTTATAGTTCAGCTTTGGACATCTTATGTATTTATGAATCTCTTCTTGGGCAGTGCCCATACCGTAAACTTTAAAAGTGTCAATCAGACAGTTTTATCTTTTTTTTTTTTTTTTTTGAGAAAAAACTCTGGGGATTTCTGGTAGTCTGATAGTCTCACAGTAAGTTTACTAACCTCCCTCAGTGGGTGGGAAAAAAAGGTGAATGAATCAGCACAGGGAAAAGAATGGTCTAAATACCAGAGGGTGATGAAAACTTGGCCCATGTTCACTGGGTACAGCAGAAAATATAGAAGTTCTACCGCCATTTCTTAAGTTAGAAAAGGTTTTTATTCTCTGCCCATCTCCTCCAGTTTGAATTTAAAAAAAACAATACAACATGCATGCATCAGGGAAGGTCCTGTTTTTCCAGAAACCAGTTTTCCTTATGTATTATTCAACCCCAAAGCCATCTAAAACACATCATACAAAGAGCAACTGGTACAAGTCCTTGCTGTTCTTGTTTCCTCCACCACTTTTCAAAACACTGAGCAGATTTTTCTGTTCTTATACACTAAAGAGAAAAGGAAAAAAACCCCAGGAACCTGCTCTCAGAGAGTCCTGTGTTGCAAGATTTTCTAGTAAAAGCTACTCACTGTTTGATTTGCTACCGATTTACTACAAAACAATTGCCTGTTATGCAAGGATAGTTAGCTCTTTCAGGACCAAGCGCCTCCAGCACACAGCAGAATGCTGCTGTGCACATGTATTTGAACTGTTACAACTCCTCTCTGGACTGTAAACTGTTTCCCTTGCAGTGCATGCACAGGATACCCCTGAACTTTTTACTTTTTTTTTTTTAACTTTCCTTTAGTTTCTCATAAGGATGTTCAAAGACTAGTTGTCTCTTGCTGGAGTCAATGCAGGCTATCTCAAGCACTGCGCTCTCTGTTGTGTTGATGATGGGCACCACAAGAGAAAACTCACTGGAATCTTAACAAGCAGTATCCTAAGAGCCACATGTATCCACAGAGTACCCACCTGTGTTTTTAAGCACAGCAAAGATATGGTTTTCCAATGAGGGAAAACTAAGTTAAAGGAGGTGGCCATGGGAATAACAAACACATGATGAAAGCTGAATTCTGTTCCTGAGAAGCCTTCCCTAATTTTTAGGCAAATGGGTAATATACTAATTTCAGAACCTCCCTCCCAGCACCTATGCATGCACACGCGCTATGTAAAAGCTATACCGATTCCCTCCCAGTTAGGGGTAGTCCTGTCTCACACACCAACTGCAGCTCCTTGAAAGAGTCACTAAGAAATCTGAGTAAATAACTGGCTAATTGGAGTTAAGTCAGCAGGGGAATTCGGTAGTGACTTGTGTCGTTCATAAATGGCCTGGCAAACAGGTGAGCTGCCAGATGGCAGGCCAGTGACAATATGTAATTAAGGGTAATCAAGACAAGTTCCAATCATGAAGAGTAAGAAATGGGCTTTCAAGCACAAGAAGTGGATGATAGCAAGAAATAGAAGACAGTACGCAAACAAATATAAAATTATGCATGTGAATAAAACAATACTAACCAAAAATATAAAAGGAGGGACACCAAAATCAGCACTTGGCTGATCTCAGTGTTAAGACCAACAGTTCAGTTAAAATGTCAGCTCAGTACCAAATAAAAGGCCAAACCAAAATAAAGTATGGGATTATGAGGGAAGAAGCAGAAAGTCGACTGCAGGACGACTCAGTCTGGAATGCAGAAAATGAGGGCAGGAGTATTGCAGAGAACTGTAACATGATAAGTGATGTCAAAAACGTGAGTAAGCACTGACCAGTTGCTGTCTCTTCCAATAAAAGTGTAGTGGTCAGCACTGCACCAAGCTAACAGAAGCTAGGTTCAAAGCCAAAAAGGAAGTAGATCTCAACACAAGATATACTGGAGCTGTGAAATTCCCTGTTGCAATATGTTTAAACAGTAGGCTGGACTAATTCATGGAAGAGAAATTCATTCAGGATTATTGAATATGCAGGAATCAAGGTCCCTTGGCCACCAATGGCTTAGGGCTGGAGAAATATTAGGGCAAAATATCCTATGTGCTAGCCCTGTTTCTATAAAATTTGTTATCTTTTGCACATGCCTGTGATTTTCTAGCTGGGCAACATATTTAGATGCTACTGCAAGGTAGTTTACAGTGATAAATTCTAATCACAAACACATACCCTTCTATTAACATAAAAAAAAGAGCATTGTCACAGTATTACATTATCAAAATAGCTATTGATCATTTAAACAGTGGGATTTGCTTAAAAATGCAATGAAAGTAAGTTGTAAGTGTAACCTGAGCTAATGAGGAGAAAGAAGGCAGAACTTTAGAATGGTTTTATTTTCCTTTCCCTCAGACGAGTTTTTAAAGTAACTAATTTTGCGACCAGCAAAATGAACAGTGGCATACTTTCAAAGAGCTTTAGATTTGATAAAAAGAATGAAACATTACAATAAATAAAGATCTTCCTCTGAATATCTCAATAGCTCTGCAACAATGACCTGACTTGTGTGACATGAACTCAGGCTGGGTGGAAAATTTGGAAAAGCACCCGCTCTGAAGGTGTGGGGCCCTGCCCTCTTCTACAAGTACAAGTGATATGCCAGGGATCACAATGATGTTTTTAATAATGCATAGCTCTGCAAAACACACTGTGCTAGCTTCCCCACCCCAGCTTAACATACAATCCCTCTGACAATATCAGCAGTTGCCTAACATTACATTTCACATACCACCATGATTTGGATGGCATGTGCCTGTTTAAAAAAAAGAATTTGAAACACTATTACTGTGATGAGGTTTAAGAGGAGCGTGAAGGAAGTAAACTGAGAATCAAGGTTACAAAACGGCTCTATTCATTCCTCTGTGGGGATGAAATGCTATGAACAAAACAACCAAACCCCAAACACTATTTACTTTGGGAGACAGAGTATGACAGAGTATGTCAAACTTCTCAGAGTAGATGGAGTCAAATAAGGACACAAGTGGCCTAAAAGACACCACCAGCAAATTCCTGTGCACAGTGATACCACTGCATACAGGTATGGTTGGCTGCAAGATCCCGAGAGAAAAGGGCAAGCAAATAACATCCTCCAGACATGGTGGGGTTGTTCAGGGATGCACTTATGCACTCCTGAAAATCCACTTACAGGCAACGCTGGAGCTGTGATTAAGGGTCTCATACCAATCACAAGCATTGCTCCTAAGGCCTTTGACATGAAAAAATTTTGTAGCTAGCCCATGCTGCTGCCTGATTTTGTGTGCTCTTTCTTTTCAAGCCACTGCAGTATATAGTAGAGACATGGGTGTTAAGAGATACAGCTAGCTCTGTTTAAATGTTTGGGGTTTTTTTGGGGGGGGCAGGGGTCGCAGAAGGAGGGAAGACAAGTACAAACATTTTACTTGATGCAACGTTCTTTTTTTGCTCTTTGGGAGAGTTATAAAGTAAACTTGAGTTGATACTTGAGGCATTTTTATAAATGGGAACTTCATGTAAAATTATTAGACAGTCTAACTAGATAGACCAATAAGTTCTGCAAATTAGTACACCTCAGTATTGAAAAGTACAGTCCATTAAACAATTTTCCATAGGGCAGCAACAACAAAAGCATCTCCATATGAGCCCTTCAAACTCAGGATAAAAGCCCACAGGAGTCTCCTCTAAACATGGCAGAAAATTCAGTAGCTATGGCCAAAGTCAGTCCTTGGCTATTTCAACGCAAGTTCAAACAAGATCTGTCAGTAGATAGCATGGAAGAGACTGTAAAACTGAAAATGTGTCCGTGAAATATTGAAAGACAACCAACTTGCTTACCAGTTGCTATTCAGTTTCTTCACTACATTAAAATCAGATAAAAATCAGTCATTAACAGATTTCCCAGCCTTCCCTTTGTTACTAACTTGCTGCCATCCCTGAAGACAGTAAAAGGTCAGGGAACTGATGCTATCTTGTTAAGACAGCAAAAGCCTCAACAGTAAGCTAACAGAAATTTCCTACTGTGAAAGAATATAGGTTTTATAAGCACAAACAACTTCATAAAAAGAGAATATCAAAGAAAAAAAAGGCACTTTAAGTTTACAATAAACAAAACATGTGAACGTTGGTATTGTTCTAGAATTGTGTAAGTCACAGGCAACGGGGTTCACCATCTCAGACACTTTAGATTTGCACTTCACTTATGAAATCCTGTGTTAAAAGGTTCAAGAAAAGCAGAAGCAGTCAAGAATGGAACTATCTCATTCTTTTGAGAGGCAAATTTCCTGAAAAATTATGTTGCCCGTTTGCAGCACCTGAGCTACAGAAACAAAGGCACACTTCTCAAACATGAAGGAAATAGACTGACCTGACAGAGTAGCTTTTTGTTAGAAATTAGTGATTGCAATAGTATTACTGAAGAGACAGGAGGTCATGGCTATATATATCATAAACTTTTCAAGTACTGCATAGTGATATCTAGATTATTCCTTGTAACTAACTCATAACTTACTATTCTCCAAGTCTGCCAAACAAGTGACATGCAACTGTTATCAACTGATTTAGTGTATCCATAAGTTTCTAACATGATTGGTACCCTAAATATTTTCAGAGCATGAAAGACAAAATTGGTTGGGGCAAATGCCTAATTTGTATCTTTCAACTTGACAATACATAAAAAATAGTATCTGAAATGCACAGATTTATTACATAGTAAGTGACTTCAAATTCCAGGTATTAGTTGTGGTAAAAAGAAAACACCTGAGTCTTTCAGGTCAAACTCAGATTCCTATGGTTTGTGTAACACCTGCTCCAAATTCCTTTCTCTCTGGAGACCTGCTTTGTAAAGTGACCTATCTAAAGCCATGGTCAGTACTCGGAAAAACTATCTGTGCTTCAAGGAACCATGTATTTATTCACTAATTAGTGTCAACCTGGAGAACATTTATGCAAACTTGGTCAGGACTAAAAATAACTAATTGTAGCTCCTCTAGCCAAATGCTGCGAAAGGATGGAATTTATGTCCAATACATGGTCTGATTTTTCCAACTTTGCAAGGAGAAATAAAAATGAAGTACATGTAAAAGCAAGGGAAGTCTGGAGAATGGCTGACTAAAAGCTATTATATACCAAACCCAAAACTCAGGGTAGATGTTTCAACATCCCAAAGATACAAAAATTCTTATATTTAATATTTCAAACTTTGCCTCAGAAATCTAGCATTCTACTAGCTGTCTACCAGGGAATCCTCAGAATTGCTCCATTCTATTGAATGATCTTCAGGACTAGGCATTTTCATCTTTCCTTCAATGTAAATCTACATTAAAGGGGAGATGAAACACAGACAACTCCAAAGGAAGGAGGACAGGGAGAACAAAAGAGTAAAAGCTTCTAGTTGGGAAAAAAAAGAACTATACTTTAAAAATGTATTTCTATTAGTTAAAAGAACAGGAAGAGACCTCTAGCGGGGCAAGGCTTGGCAAGACAAGAGGAGTATGCTACTTGAACAAAGTGACAGAGAAGACAGATTCAGGAATGTCCCCAGAGCAGCAGCTTTGAGAATTCAGGATGTGATTAGGAGGTGAAAGGGTGGAAAAGGAAGGAGGGGAAAGAGGGAAGGAAAAGGTTGCTGGAGATGCTGGAGAAATTAGGGAAGCACTTGAATATTAAAACCATACTCATAATTTAGAGTTTACAGGGTTTTTAATTTGTAACTCTAGTTTTTTATTAAAAAAAAACCAAAAAACAAAACCAAAAACCAAACCAAAAAACCCCAACAAACCCTAACAACCCCAAAAGCCTCCTTTGTGTTACTTCATACACTTTTTCCCATCTCTTTCATATGGTACTAGGAGGTAGCCAAATGGAATAGATATTTCTACTCCAATAGTTATTTCAAGTAAGTACAATAACTTCACTAAATCTGTTAGATACTTTCAACAAAGAATAGAGTTTAAAATAGCCACAGTTGTGACATTTCAAAAAAAAGTTTGAGGGACTGGTATCCTAATGAAGGTGAAAGTCTCTTCAGCAGGTACCATATCAAGACTGTCCATACACTGGAGTAATTACGAAGGACCAAATTCATTTCCAAAAAACGTTTGTCTTTTTCCTTCCTTAGGATTTAGGTCTTATATTGCATGTACAAAATTATAAGATGAGCGTACAGAAGTCTACTGCAGCATTCTGAAGAGAACTGAAGTTGAATTCATGCCATGTCGTAGGTATAAGGAACGACAATTAGCCAAGTCCTTGAACATCATCATCTTAATTTCAACATTGCTCTTTCCCAAAAGCTCTCTGTGAGTTCCTGTAACACAACCTCACCTATTGTCATTCCAAAACCACTACAAAAGGACAGAAAAGTAAGGTGGTTACAGACAGATTTTTCCTGTGCATTAACCCAAAATATAGATCCTATTACCCAAAATCTGCTATTTGAGCTTTTTGCATGGTTATGATAAAGGAACAATTTGAGGTCATTCCCCTAACAACACAAAGTAACACACATGACTTTCCCTGTGCAGCAGTGATTTTATAATTAAATAAATTTATCACACACACCCCCC
>JAVSBS010023634.1:20267-31497 GCA_033124195.1 Coracias cyanogaster | reverse complement strand
CAACCCTACCTCACAGGTCCATTCCAGGTGTGAACAAACAGAGTGACTGGAAAACTTACACTTCTGCAAACTAATTGTTTCTTATTTCCAAGAAAAGGCAGCTGGGGAGACTGAAAATGCCACACAAGGGAAAACCGTACAGTGTTTAAAAAGAAATCCCCACAGCCAATATACTGGAAACTGATTCTGAATCATCATTGCCCATCAGGTTTCCAGATATCCTTTCCAACCTCCTTTAGCAGAATTCCCATCTGCCAAGCCTGAAAATGGGAAACAGATTCTCCCTTTGTCCTTTAGGACTCAAGAGATATTTACCTTTTTTTTTGGTATAATAAAATCAAAATATGGGTTGAGAAACTCACCACAAGACCAACTTTAGAAGATTACTATGGAGGCTAGCAACAGTTTCCATGTTATTAATCCAATCAGACAGGTTTATGCCTGTCATCTTTGCCCAGATTTGAACTCCTGTTGCCCAAGAGAATAAAAATTGGTGATGCAGGAAGAAATGCTTAACTGTACAGTGTTATTTGGTGTGGCTCAGCAAGCAGTTAACCACACATGCGAAGCTTTGCCAAGATGTCCTCCTACAACAAAGGAACTTTAAAAAAACAAAAAATATCAAGAGGACAAACACAATCAGTAATTGGCAGATTTTGGATGGAACACTATTTACCTACTATTAGTTCTTAAAATAGAATCCAGTATTTTTACAAGTTTTTAGGACTGAATTCAATGAAAAGACCTTTTCTGCTTCCCTTAACGTACAATTATAATCAGCTTGCCAATTGCAGTATCTATTTATCTTTATGTTACTGAGATATCCTGGCAGGGGCCAAGGTTCAAAAATATACTGTACATTAAAAATACCTTTTTCATCATGGAGAGAAATGTACTTCTGCACATACTGAATTTTTTATTTCATTTTCTTTAGAGCACACTGCTCAAATGACAACAGTGGAGATGTCAGAGGAACCTGTATCACATGTCAGTGCACCTAAATGAGTATAGCCTCAAGACAGCCTACATAGCTAAGGCAGGGCAATGATTAAGGAGGATCACTGAGTGCAGAGATATTTTAGGTACAAAATTTCACCACAGAAGAAAGAGACCGCATTTCTAAGCCTAAGAACATTTATCTGGTACAGACTGAGATTATCAAAGACAGTCCCTATTTGGGTCCACTTTCCTAATCATGAAATCTTTCTGACACACATGGATACACTCACACATCCTGACAATAGTTAGTACTAACTTATCCCAGAAGGGTACCAAGAAACTAAACACATTAAAGTTTGTGAAAAACTTACAGAGACTCAGATTAAATAACAGTAGAACATTTTATCAGTGGAAGAGCACTAAGAAAATTGTGTACACTGTATCCCTTGCACCGTTTCAAATCAAGCCTGAACAAAACGTGTGAAGATTTAACAAAGAAATCCCTGCTGGTATGGTTGTAATTGAGACATTTGATGGATACCCTGTTATCAAGAAAAAAAAAAAAAGGAAAAAAGAAAAAGTTAGTATTTTAAACACAAGACACAGTTGTCAATTGACCACCTCAGTAATGTTGGTTCTCCTGTAGTCCCCAAAAGAACAGTGATTCAAGAAGAAGTTGTTCAAGAATAAGGAACAAGTTACTGCTGTAGATGAGTTTCCCACAAATCATGGAATCTTCCCCATTTCATTCTGTTGCTTAAGAAGACAACTTAATGGCACCAGGTATTAAAAGACTATGCACATGCAGTACAAACATAACCTGTGCAAAACAGCTGAGGCAGAATAAAAGAAAATACATACATATAAAAATGAAAAAAAAAATATTAAACCCCACCCACCCCAAACCATCTCCTTTAATAGGCTAGTTTCATAAAACATGCTGCTTCTACAAGGCCTCGGTACAGTGTGCCTATAAATCCTGAACATCCCTACATACTTGACTTTAAAGAGAGTCAGCTGTAGGACCTTGTTAGATATTAATTAACAAAAACCAGGGAGTTGCCTGGGTGAAAAGTAAACAACATTCCAGTTGCATGGAGTCTGATGTAACATGGGTGGTTGCATATAGGCTCTACTATTAAACTATTAAACAAAATATGCGGAACATATTGGGAGATGAACAAAAATAGAACACTAGACTTTCACAGCATTAGTGTAACAAACAAAAGCAGGGTACATCTATCCTTTTTTTCCTAGCATTTGAAGTGTGCTTAGCTGTACATAGAAAGTACTCAGCAGTGCCAGTTGCATTGCCAAGATCATTCACTGCTAGTGGCTAGTGGTTCTGTTTCAGGGTATTTTTTTTTTTTCCATTTTGCAGTACTATATGAAATTTAAGAAAGGAAAATACAAAGCAGTATGTGTGTACTGAAAAGAGACTAAGAAGCCATCAGAGTTAACAAGATAAAGTCAAAGAGATTTCCCTGTATTATGTGCCTTGGTGTAGCAAGGCTTACCACCACCCCTAATACTGACACAAAATCTTTGATTTTTGGCCCCATACTGCCCTACATCACTCTAAATTCTATCATGCATCAGCAAGTCCCAAAGGACCATGCACTGGTGATACTTGTCAGAATGCAGCAAACTCATATCCTCACTCCTCATGCAAGCCCTTTACTGTGTCAGCAGTGAGATGAGAACTTAATTTAACATTATACCAGCTCATCATGACCTCCAGCCAGTGAAAACTAACTAGCAATATATCCTTAAGATCTCAACCCTCTGTGTTGCTGGAGAAGCACAATGAGACTAACTAACTACACCTAATTCATGTGCAGAGCAAGTGGTGTTAACATAACTCCTGTTACTGATTCAGAGTTGAAATAGAAGAATGGTAGCTCAAGGATGAAGAGTACCCTGCTTCCATACCACTATGATAAATGGCATACCATTAACGACACTGTATAATATGGCGGCAACAAACTGTGCAGCTTCAATCCAGAGGAACATTTATGATGTCCAGGACCAGGCCAACTGAGGCCTTAGGATGCTCAGACCAGACTTTTGGAGGAACGCCTTCCCTAAGGTGGGTAGCAGAGCAGCAGAGTTCCTCAGGGAAGCTGCAGGATCTCCACTGTGGGAAGCGTTCAAGATGCGGCCAGACAAAGACCCCACTACACAAAACCTGAGCTAGTGCTGGCAGTAGTCCCATGCCAAGCAGGAAGCTGGGCTGCACGATTCAGAGTTCCCTTCCAACACAGAGCTCTACAACTGCAATGTGAAATCTTTCACTTATTTGCTGCAAATAAATTTCCTACAAAACCACTCTAGCTATCACAGGTTAAGGAACTTGATGTATTTTATAAATTGATACGACCTCCAAAATTTTAATGTAATACTAGAAAAACAAAATGAGTAAAGAAATTCATACTATTGAGAAATATGATCCCTGTTACTGCTGAGACACATGCTCTAAATACAATACTGTCGTGGAGGGGAAAAAAGATTGTTTAATTACATGTAATCCATGTCTTGACAAATACAACATAATGGACTTTTATTTTCACTGTTTCATAAAATACTGGGACTTTTTGCTCCCTTTATAAATGGAAGCAATTAACTGTAAAGAGAAATAATGCTAAAAATAAAATAAATATTTTACAGTTTTATAAAAAAAACTTAAAATGTTATAAAATAAAGAGAACAAAGGCACAGAAATAGTAGATGACGCTACATAACTGTTCTGGATGTGCACTAATTCTGTGTATCAGACAATGAAAAGGGCCATTAGATTTCTTTTCTGAAACAGTGCGTAAACTTGCAACAAGACTTCCTTTGTCACAATGTACACGTATCATTCAACTCTCCTTGCAGTTTCTACGTCAACTGGGGGAAAAACTGCCACCTGATGTTCAAAACACCAGAGGCTCGTTTCTTGAAAATTAAACACATTTTCAGAGATGTGTGCAGAGCTAAAAACAAATGCCCAAAACAGAAACCAGAAAATAGAGACAGAACTTGCAGGAAAAAAAAAAAAGAAAGGCAGCAAGAGACACTTAAGTAGTAGGCAAGTGAACAAAAACAAGAGTGTCAACTGAAAACAAAAGGATTCCAGGTGGTAAGAAGCAAGTTACACAGTCCTCATTACAGCTACAAAAGAAATACAGATGATCTTTGAGCAATGCAACAAATTAAGAGGATCACTATGTAGTTACACAAAGATGTCATCTAACCATCTCACCATTACAGAGTAAAAGGGGGGGGGGGGGGAACCCCAAATATGTGGGAAGGCAACCAAGAACATGACCTGAAGGAACTGCCTCCACAAAATGTCCCAGAAAGTCCTACTTGCCCTAGAGAGGTGGGCTAGGGAAGAGCAGCAGGCTGCTGCTGAGGTAAACGCAACCTGGGACAGAGGTTGCACAGCTCTTTGTGTTACTATCAAAGGCGACCATGGAGAAAGGAAAGGGAAAGGAAAGCAAGCGGCAGCCATGTGAAGAGCAGAACTACTTCGCACGCAGTACTTAACATATGGAATAAACAGTACTGAGGCAACACAAGGGAACAATTAGTCTAAACGGTTTTGTAAATATCTTGGACAAATACCAGGAGAAAAGAATACTGAGGAAGACACTGACTAATTCAGAGGAGGGAAGGGGCCTAGATGGCTTTTCTGACCTCCTCCTGTCCTTATGTGCCCTGTATTTATATTTGAGTGCTTGCATTACCCAGCATATAGGCTATTTAAGGTCAGGAAAGCATTGCACTAGCACAGCTGCCTCCAGCAAGTAGTGCTTGACATCACTAAACCACACAGAAGAGCACAGCCCTTTTATTGGCTTCAACAGCAAATATCTGCAAGCAGAATTGTTTCGCTCTATTTGTACAGGTTTTTCCACTGCACTGTGGTGTCTGAAACTTTGGTACTAAGAGTTTTGTCCACCGAAACTGTTGAAGAGCTGAAGTTTCCTCCTCTTGTATTTTCAGTGGCCCCTGACCGGAAACCAGCTTAAAGAATTTGGTTTTAAAATCCAACCTACATTTTCGTGTTCTGAAGTTTCAGTTCTTGCCAAATATAACTTGCATGCTTGATGTATACCGTATGCACATATTAAATATCACACGTGAGATCTGTGATTTAAATTCTGTAATACTTTTTGTTGACACACATGTACGTTTTCCAGACTATACATTAAAAAAATCCTGATTTTTTTTTCCCATTAACACACTGGCTACACAATTTGTAGAAATTATGAAAGACAGGAATGGTTTATAAACCCACCGAAATGAGAGGATTTCAAAACTGCTACATCATGTCATGTTAATGACATGATAAATGTCTTAAATAATCATTTCCAAATTTCCTTAGCTAGATATATCAATGACTGCACCAAAACAAAGAAACAAACAAAAAGTCCCACAAACACAAAAAACTGAAATGATGAAAGGCAGGTGTGCCTCAGTCCACACCAGAGTTTTGGCTTTTAATCAAGTATCTGTTGGAGCACACAAGTTCCTCCCTATCCAAGTGCTTGGGGTTTCTTCCAATGAATATCAGAGTGGGAAGTGGGATGTTGAACATCCAGGTCTTCACCTGACACAAGTTTTGAATTTGACCAGGGTGCAAACCTCAGAGGCAAGTGCCACAGTTTTGCTGTAACATGTGACAACTTGCAGACAGAAGAAGAATTCACTGATTTGCAATGAAAAAGAGCAAGGAGCAGCAACACTCGTTTGAGGTACAAGAGAGGACTACAGGTACAGTATTTCTTCTTGACTGGGGAAAGAAAAGCTTCTTCAACCATAAAAAGAGTATGCAACTCCTAGGATGGGAGGTGGCCCATAAGACAACTCTAACTACTTCTGTGTGTTTCTTCCAGGTTGCAGATTAATCAGGTCCTGTTAGTCCTCAAGAAGTGCTGTCTGTAGAGGAATGAAAGATGCAAAATGTACAGGACTCACATGAAGCCCTGCTCTGCACAATTACGTTTTTGGCTGGTTTTGCTTTCTACAAAGACCAGCTTACATGTTTTTCAAAAGCAAATCTACAAATTACAGCAACTTCATTCTACTTAAAGAATGACTTTTTAAGTTGCCTACAATCTCCACTTTCATTTAAGACAAGCTGAAGTTTAGTACACAGTTTACAGGATGCCTGTGTAAGGTTTACAAATCAAGAAATCTTTGTGATTTGTTATGGAGCTATAGAGGAAAGCTCCTAGAAAAGAAGCTCTCACTATTTCTGAAGAGGAATCTGACATCTAAGAAAAGATTATTCAACAAGAAGTCTCACATTTGGGAATACATCTTTTATACATTTTCTCCAGGTAGGTCCAATGTGCGAGTGCTGAAAGGAACTGGGGTTTCAGATGACATTCACATGAGCCGAATACCTGGTGTAGTTAAGTAGCGGGACAGACTGTGACTGCCTCATATGCCTTAAATAAAGTCAGCAATACAATGAATCATGTTCTTGACAATAATTAGGGAAAAGGAAACCCTCAGAAACCCAGTAGTCATGTTGCAAAATCAGCCATGATTTATTTTGGGAAATAGCATCTTCCTAATGATAATTAAGGAGACATTAAAGCTCCTTTCAAGGATACATTAAGTTTAAAATTCCTGATTATTGGCAGGAAAGAAAGAGGCAGAAAGCAAAGAAAACAGAAGTGGTACCTAGTACCACCAGCTTGTGGGAAGCTTATAGGAAAAAGGTAGGTCGGCACGGGAATGAGCCCTTCAGGTAATCATGAAGGACATGCTTCTATCTTTTGCTCACACAAACAATGGGGCCAAGATCCCTCCACTTAGAGTCTCCCTCCCTCCCACTGGATTCCCTGCAGGGCTGTTCTTCTGCCATCCCCCTCAAAACACACTCTCCATGCCACCACGTTCCTTGCCGAAATGCCAGCAGCAGGAACTAGTGGGTACTGCCACCTCCCCCCCCCAACTGTGGGGGGGGAAGAAGATGACAGAGGCAATCAAAACTGAGGTTATTCACATACAACTAAATTCTGCATTTCACATTTTTTAGAGGTGTTATCTGAAAATCCTTAACTCTTCACTTCCAGGTGATCAGAGGTTTGTACCTATTGAATGTGACCATCTGGAAGCAAGCATTAAACAGTAGCTGACTTATGTTTAACTGTTTTAAATAATAAAATGAGAAAAGTCTGAAGACAGAACACCATAATCTGCAGATCATAATTAGAGTGAAGTTCTCTGAAAACAAATGACTTAGTCACTATATTCAGAAAGCAAGCCACACATCTCAAATACGCGAAAATCAGCTTCAGTAAACCGTACTCTGTTAAAAGATGATATCACATTCCGTAGCAGTGGGTTTGGATTTACATCAAGAACTGGGAAAAATACCCATGTGGGAACAAAAGCGGGTTCAAAGTGTACTCTAGGAAATTCGAGTTTCCATAACTGTTGAGTAAATGCGCCTTTCTATACTCCATTTGCTGCCAAGACAAATTCTAATTAACTCATTGTAATCAGTTTGTCAGGTTTTTTGATTAATAACCAGTTATAATGGTACAGCTGAACGACTAAAGCTCCACTTCAAGCTTAAAAAAAAGCCCTCCATGACCTGTTCATGTGATTATATTTAAGGATAAACTGGCAGAAATCTCAGACTTGTCAGATAGTTTTTAAATTTTATGCAGCCAGTAACTTTGAAGCACTTTTCTTCTGCAACAGCCATTTCATTCCAAAGAGACAGTCTGTGGAATTAACAACAGAGAAACTACTGCTTCAACTGTCATTTCCCAGCAACTCTGTATTTAATTATTGTTATTTTTTTAAAGTAGAATTTAACAACCACACATTATACATCAAACCACAGTTAACTTAGCCCTAGACAAACTCCAAGTTAAATTTCCCTATGTATAAATTTTATAGTTCAGGTAGGATCTGACTTTTTCACTTTCAAGAAGCATCTAGTTAGGAATTCTTTACGTTAACATTTAACCCCAGTTACTAGACCCTATTACTGCTATAGCACAAGCCACAGAATAGTAAAAAAAAAAAAAAGATGCCACTGGTTTCAAATTTCTCTGGTCAGTCTAATTTTATGGAAAACATTTCAAGTAGTTCAAGCTTGCCCTACAGTTGGCCCACACACTTCTTTAGAACTAAAAGTCCTACATAAAAAAACCAAAAGGTTCCTATTAATTTTTAGGTATGAAAAAAACCCTGCCACTTGTGACAGACACAGTTCAGTACTAACATGGATTGATTCTGTTCAGGTGTCTTCTTTTCTATGAAAACATTTCAGGAAAGATTAAATCTGCTGCGCGTGCTCTAATATCTTGGGGAAAATATCTGAGAAAGGCACTTCAGTACTGCACCAGGGATGTCAGATTGGCAATAAAAATACCCTCCAACACCCAAACTGTAAGAATAACATACAATAGAAGAGCCAAAAACATCTGATGTATCAAAAGAAAAGTAAAACTTTTTGTAAAAAGAAAATAAATTTCAGTAGCAAAGTAAACAGGATCTAATAAAATATTTTTTAAAAAAATCCCTATTGCAAATACAGGGGAAGATTTCAAAAGTACTAAACACTGGCCTAGTTAGTAACTGAGATTACAGTAATTTTCAGTGTCACTGCCAGAATTAGTTTTGACTAATTAAAACTGATTCTGACAATCTCACTGTACAAAGATACAAGTCTAAACATATGAGCTACAGTAAAGAACCAAGAATACCTCTATGAATAAAACTGCCTGATGTCTTACAGAAAAATCACTTTATTTCCTTTTTCCTTCATTATCACTCTTGGTAGGAGGGTACACACACCTAGAAGCAGTGATTCCGCAGTAAAAATGCTGTGAAGGATATTTTAAAAGAGTCTAGCTTTACAACAGTACTTAGAAATGCCTGTGTTGAAACACATCATTACAATGAAGCATGGTATACTCATAGCATATGACAACATAACATGAAACTGAACTGTACCTTTAATTAGGGTAGCCTGAAATAAACTGTATGTACACAAGTGGAAAAATGCAACACCTTAGTGGAAATATTTGTATCTAAAAGAAACAAATGTGTTAAAAACTGGTTTTCTACTATACAAGAAAATCCCCTATGGGGTAAAGTACTTGATATATCATGTAAAAATAGTACCTCCACCATCAGGTTGCAAAACCTTATGCATACATGCTGACACTGAGAGAAACCTGACAAAATCTCCAGGAAGATGCAAACCCTTCCCAGTGTTCAGCTTTAAGTTTTGCTCTGAGTCTCGAAGCAATGCTGAACTCTGGATCGTCATAAAGCATATATCAGACCAAAAACTGTCCCTTATCTCCTATTCAGAGAAACTAATACAATTACCTAGCAACAAAATCAGTCCCACTGAACTGCCTCAAGTATTTCATACCTCAATGATTAGGTCTAATTGCTTAGTCTTTTAACTCGAAGAAAACTACCTTAAAAATCTCAATAATTGAACCATTTAAGGGCAGCATTAACATATCCAGCATTAAAACACCATTTAGATGATGGACACATAATCTTAGTTCTCCTACAACTATTTTCACAAATTGTTCTCTATCAGCTTCAGAAAAAAAAGAAACACCCAGTACAGTTGAACAGCTGAGAAAGAAGTACAAGTCAAACTGTTTTGACTGTCAATCCCAGTCTACCCTGATCTCTTCTGAAGCTGTCAACAGGCCATCAAAAGGTGGCTGCAGCAAAACAGATTATTTTTAGGACACAGGAAATTGCAAAGTAGAGCTAGACTGGAACTCAGGTTACGGTGCTGGTTACAGTTTCAGAAGATGGGGACAGGGCACATACAGCAGGCAGGAGATATCACTGACTCACTGGCCAGGCATTGTGCAGAGGCATGACCAAACTAGGCTTAATGCAAGAGAAAGCCCTGCAACGCAACAGTCATTCCCACTTCCCATCTCTGTGAAGATGCTCTGGGATTTGAAGAAGTCATGAACTGTCTTGATGGTCTACCAACACAATTTTACTGAAATCAACTCAGAAGAATAAACATATTTTAATATGCCCAACAGAAAACTTTCTTACTTCTGTCTTCTAAAAAGACAGGTATACAAAAAGGCCTGAACAAGATCACTCATTTAGACTGTATTTACAACCATTCTACAACAGCAGGCTTCAACTGTTGATGTGCACTCAGCACTACGGCCGACATTAAAGGTGAAGCCCTTCACAAGCAACCCTGCATCTCAAACGTTGTGAAAGGCAGTACCTGGCAGTAAATGGATAATATTCTATGGTCTTCCTCTTCCAAACCCCAGCAGAAAGGATATGTAAAAGACAGGAAACATCTTAATGCAAATACACGTGTTTAATTTTCTCTTCTTTTTTTTTCCCCCCGTTAGTGAAAAACATACAGAAACATTCAAAGTTTAAGAGTTCAGATCAGGTTCTTGTTATTCTCCTCTGCCCGTATGAGAAGGTTAAACGCAGTCACCGAATTCTGCATACCACCCTCAGTCACGAAGAACCCTCTGGCACAGCTCCCAGACCAGTAAAAAATGACCATTTTAGTTCCCAGAGCATGGAGCCTGATCCATTTAAGCAAAACAAGTTCTACTGACAGCTGGTTTCCTTAGCATATTCACGTCCGTGTATTTATCAGAGAAAAGCCCTCCAGGACAACAGTGTTTACTGCAGGATTATTTCTGTGAATCCAGGGAACACAGCATTCACTGAGCAACAGTGTTTCTACCCTTATATCTTTTTTCCTTAAGATGTGAACCAAGATGAACCCATTTTTATTTTCTTTAGCATGGACAACAAGAAAAAAAACCAAATATATACATTAATTTCATAGAATCCTAGAATGTCAGGTTGGAAGGGACCTCGAGTATCATCTAGTCCAACCTTTCAAGGTAACAAAAAAAAAAAAAATTTTTTTTAAATTAAATTCACTCCTGATCCACATTCATTTGTAGTACATGGACACACATTTTAAGCAGTAATATAGAAATCAGTTGTTCAATCTTGCACTGACTCTTCGGATTTGGATTCTAGTGGTTTTTACTAAATGGAAACCAATAATATAATGGATATTTTTATTACAAATTTCCCTTCCATACAAACACCTAATACACTTTCACTAGAAAATTTTGAGCAAGCAAATGCTTTCCTGCCTTAGTCAACGCACACACACTCACACACCCACCCCTACCTGTCCACACTCACACACACAGCATGATTTAACGCATTAGTAAATCCCAGCAAAACAAAGATACTCACTCTGTTCTTGCCAGTGCAGGACATGCCTCCACAAATC
>JAVSBS010023634.1:0-13127 GCA_033124195.1 Coracias cyanogaster | reverse complement strand
TTTGATGCTCTATTGTTAGAAGAAGAGCAGTCCCTTTTATAAGTCTTTACTATCTGGAAGGCAGATGTACAAAGATACCAGGAAAGTCCGGAGACAAAACTGAACATCCCAAATTTTTTCCTAATGCTTATTTGCTTTGCATAGTAATTGACTCACTTTTTTGCAGTTCTCACAACAAATTATCTTAGAACAAGAAAAGGAACTAACTGAAGGGCATTCTTTGCCATAGACAGTTTCACTTTGGAACACACTGGTATGTAAGGTACAGTTATTTGAGAAAAGGGGAGAACAGAATAGACACGCTCAGACAGTATCATCACTGGTGCCTTGTTTCCGTAGGAAACCAAGCTAAAAATTACAGCTACATGAACAGTGTGGTTTATCTGAAATACGGTAGGTAAATCCTTGATGTAAAAATGTATGAAGAATTCCTTCATGGAAATGTGTTCAGAGGATGTCAGCAGTACTCCATTCCCTCTAGAGGCTGTTATTTCCAATTGCAAAGCCATTCTTAAGAAAAGTGGAAGGCTCTGTTGTGGTACAGGCAAGCAGATGGCTGAGATGGACTTGCAGCAAGTCCAAGATAAGCTGTACTTAAATTTCAGTAAGCCCAGAAAGTACAGGCTTAAGACTGATGGCGAAATGACTGTTGTTCGTATAGCTCCTCAGAAAAAGTCATCCACTCCCTTTGAGAAAACAGTTTAAGATAAAATGTTGCCTTGATTTATAGGACGGTTAAAGACAAAACAAGAGGCAAGTGTGAACTGTAAAGGTTCAAAGTCTGTAAAAACTGCATTCCTCATGTGAGGGAAATCAGAATTTAGATTATTCTTCCTTGATTTAAATTACTTTTCAAAACAGAGAAAATGGGCAGCTATTAAGGGAAGGAGAAACAAGACAGACAGAGTAGGCACAGACATTTCTAACTTCCATCAGGCTATAGTGTACTCCTTAAACAAAGCAGGTAAGGTCTTATCTTACTGCTTGTTGAATAAAATTAAGATGATGCCATTGAAAACTTTATTTCATACCTACTTACGTTAGTGAATACCTGCCCACTTAGAACATTAACTACCAGACTGTAGCAAAGGTGCTACACTTTACATAATCTTTCATAAACAACTGTCTCTGTTTCAGTTCAAATAAAATACTGCAGTGCGCTGTCTGTTAACATGAGTATAATCCTTTCTTCAATTCTGAGAAACATTTCAGTTTCACTACACTTACATGAAGAGACCTTTCTTTAAACGCCCATACTTTGTGACCTGCGAACTTGACTATACAAAGACCAGTGGTGGACTAATTTGTAAGAACATAAAAACATGTTTCCTTTGGACATCACAGATAGAATATCATACTATATTTTGAAACAGGTGAATAAAAGGAAATAACTCTGTTGAGTCTTTATGCTACAAAAGTTCATTTTAGGTGCAGCCCACAAATTTTCCATTAATTTCCTATGAAACAAGATGTGATGTCATTCTAGTTCTATCACATATTTTCATTAAATAAATTATAGGTAAAATATATTATCCAAGACAATGAATGGGATCACAATGTACTGTTGTGACGCGGTAAGTAAGTGACATAATGCCCTAGCCCTTACACATATTTTCGGTGTATTCTGTGATGCTCATGATCACCTTTCAGCTAAAAATCATTTATTCTTGGAAAAATATGTACATTCCCAATGACCTAAACACAGTTCTTTAACTTAGTAAAATTATTGTTAATGCAACGTCCAATAGGATATTTCTTTTCTTGGCTGTAATTCTCCAGAGAATTTAGGTAAGGGAATCAAAAACTTGAAAGCCAATTAAACAGGTGCTTGCACAAACCTAGTTGCAGTAACTAGAGCAACCTTAAGCAACGTTGTACTTACTGGGTGTCTACTCACTAGACTGGACTCATATCTTTTTATGAGCCTTAGGCAGTCTGTGAATGCATACCTTTGCATTAATTCATACTTAACAAAGTTGGATTTAATTATACAAACTTAGTTCTGGTGAGGATTGTAACATCCTGAGATGTAATATTAGTCTAACAAAGTAGTTTAGTTGATACTTGACAACTTTGACAAAATCTCTTGTTAGTAGATACCGCAAATAAATACTGATCTTAAATTCCACTTATGCTATAAATTATGCCACTTCATATAATCTGAATAGATGAAAAACTTCTGTCTGCCATGTTTTATCAACTTAACTTTTAACTTGTTCTTTTTGAACCAGGAAACTGAAGTATCTTCCATTCTTCAGCACCAGGAAATCTAATAATGTGTGTCTGAGGGTACTCAGCTATGATACTGCGAAAACTGAGTTACCCTCATTAATTATTTAATGGAAAAAAGTACTCAACGAGAAAGATAAACTTCCAACACCACTACCAATGTTAAGGTAGGCCTGAGTAAGACTGATCTGCTTTGAGATCTACTGTGTTGTTCTGTCTGAAAGACAGTTCTGAGTCTACATTCGTAAGGTAAAACAGGTTTGGACAAGGTAGAGCTTCTCCAGGCATACAGAAATTCCAAGGATGTTGCGAAGAATACTGTAGGTACGATCAAGATACCCTCCAGTACTACTTCTGAAAGCCAAGACACCTTTTTATTATGCCTTCCACTCAGATTAAGTAAATGAGCTTCATATAAGGAAGGTCTTGCTCCCACCGATGTAGTGGGGACTTAGCAGGTTCCTGCTCAGCTTAGAACAGGTAAAGAAGATGATGAAAGACACTGTTTACAGGAAAGCAAGAAATACTGTGGCCCTAGTCAATCAGACCTCTGGTGCTAAAGGTTGAGCTCTGTGCTGAGAAAACTGGGCTGATGCATAAGTAGTCATGACAGGTTTTACAGTCTCACCAGAGCTGATACTGAAGCTATTAGCAATTCAGACACTGGTAACAGGCAGCTCAGAACTGGGAATACTAATTCTTGTGTATCGGAGAATTGGTATCATAATAAAATGTCATAAATAAGTTTCCTTCATAGACTGCTGGCTCATGCATAGGGTAGCTAGAGGAAGACAAAGAACTGGCCAGTCCTAAATTCAGCTTTGGTTTGATCAACCTGACACCACAACAGCTCGAGTTGCCATTTACAGCTAAAGGCCTGAATACTTAATTGCCAAGGAAGAAGAGAATCGCACTTAAGTCTACTTAGTTCTAATATTAAGTGAATTTTATGCATGCCATTGCTCATGTGAATAGATTGTAATATCATTTCCATTGTTTTCGGCTTCATTTTGACATACTGAACTGACATTAAAGAATTTTAAAAACAAAGCAGCACAAAGGCATTTGCAAAGTACTTATCATGCAAAACACTTGTAATCCTAAATTCATGCATAACAGACATTTTAAGCTGCTAGTAGCAATTCAAACTATACTTAAAATGGATTAAAACTATGTTCAAAAGGTATCCTATGAATAAAACAAAACTTAATGTTTAAAACAATTATTTCAAGCCTTTTCAGTTTGGTTGAAATTAATAAAATCGCTCATTTCCCCTCGCCCTCCAACATTGCTATATCAAAGTTTATTACTTGAGGATTTAAAAATATCTACTGAATGACAGTTCCTTAAATTGCGTAAAGTTCAACCATGATAAACAAATACTCAAGTGGACAAAGATTAGGAAGAGCTTGTACTCACCTATTAATAAGTATCATACTAAATTTAGGTTGACAGCCACAAATAAATTAGCAGATAAAAATCATTATTGTATTTGATTCTCTATGGCTTAAAACCAACAACTACCAGACTCTATTTCTCTTCTGTCACTACATAAATCCAGCAAAACTTCATAAACCAGTTTCCCACTTTCAAAACATGAGGCTTAATGCATCTTATCAGTGATGCTACAGGGTTTACATCAGTATTTCTAAACTTTCCAATCCCAACTGCAAAGTTTTACATCAATGCAGCAGAAAGGAAGCCGATTACTCTTAATTCCTTCAACTATCACCAACTGCTTCATGAACACAAGAAAAAATTTCAAGTTGTGAATGAATTTCCAGTATCAGTTATCACTGACAGCTTAACATTTTTAAAATAGAAAAAGAATGAAAGAGTGATTCATCTGATGAGCCAAATTTCAGCCTGATGCTTTATAGGAGCAATAAATCTCTGAAAATAGGATTCATAATATTGATGCAGAAATATTGAGACAAACTCAAAACTATTAATGGTGCAAAAGACACCACTTCAAATGCTTTTACCTGTCTGAACCAGTTTTGCTGCTTTGACACACCCACAATTCTTGTATATATTTATCCCTCTGAAACACAGAGCAAGCATATAACACAAAGAAGCCTTTATATATAATGCCATATAATTACCCTTCATATTTCAGATGCTTTTAACATCTATGTTTATGAATACAGTTCTCTGATCATGTTCCTGTTGACTTCAATGAAGGCAGAATACACCTCATGAAAAAAAAAAAAGCCTCAGTCATCTCTTGACTGGTCTAAACTCTACCAACTGGGACATCAGACCAGCCTTTCAATAATCTGAAATATATTTCTTTTTAAATTGCATGCAACTCGTTTCATAACAGGAGTCATAATAGTTCTTGCCTTGATCACTTTCCAGGGTCATAAACATCATATTTTTTCTAACACAAACACAGGGAAATGAATTCACTAGCTAGTCCTTTCCCACAACACTAAGTGCAACAAGTATTTCTTTGCAAAACAGGGAAGAAACCCCACCAACCATGATGTACACACTTTCTCTTCACTCTAGACAAAACATCAGTTTAAAGCTAGAAATCAACTACTTTTTGTGATGGTTGAGCATATCGGGGATTCCTTGTTTCCAAATGCAAGTGACTTGATTCTCATTACTGAACAATCAATTACTGTGATTAACTGTACTATTATTTTCAGTATCTGTGTAAGAAAGATTGAGAAGGAAGATTCAGTGAAGCCATATCATCATTCCAAAAAGTTATATGGCAATAAACACTCTATACTGTGTACTTACCTATGAACATATTGCTTAGGAATCCTTTCACTGCTCTTAAATTACATGCACATATTAGGCAGACGCACACTTACTGAAAAGTTGCCTACCTGCTTTTTTAGCATGTAAATGCTTCCAAACCACTGGAACAGCTGTACAACCAATCATTTATTATAGAAAGAAATTTAAGACTGCAATAAAGAAACAAATCATTTTATAACGGTGAAATATCACTGTGAAATTTTACATCACTAAGTTGTTTTCCAATCTCTGCCCGCCCCTCTGCCCCCCACCCCCCCTCCAAATTTTATGTACAAAAATGCAAGAGATTATGTGACTTGTTCTCTCAGCATCACATCGAAACTCTTTAAGAACCTTGGTGGAAATAAAACCAGAATATAAAACTTGTGCTTCTCAGTCCTTCATGTTGAGATGTAGTTTCATCACCATGAGATACAGAAAGAGAAGGCACTGACACCAACTCTGCAACAGAGGCCTTAAAGATATAATATGCTTTTTTTTTTTTCCAGAATCTCAGAAACATTCAAAGCCTCTACAGTCAGTGACATGTGTTGCATTCTTATGTGTAATATACCAATCTGTGCATTACCCATGGAAACAAGGAGCATACTTTCCTCCCATTATGCTCAACTGTTTTGGTCACTAAAGATGAGGTTGAAATTAAGAATTGTAATACTGCTATACTTAAAAAGGAAATATAGTCTTAAAAATGGAATGAAAATTTATGAGCATAAAGTGGCTATTCACTTTTGAACTTCTTATATGATTTCATGATCTTAAAATAAAATGTATCCTTTTCCTACTATAAATAATATAAATGCCTAGGAATTTCTCATCATGCTGAAAAGAAATACAGAACATATTGAAGAGCAATAAAGAAATATTTTGGTAACAACTATGTTTGTATACCACCAGGATGGAACTGCTCTGAAAAGCTCTTCTTTTTGTATGTAAATTCCTGAAAACACACACTGTCAAGTTCATTTACTTTTTCTTCAATTTTAATGGTAAGCTTCTAAATATCTGCAATTGGTAACAATCTGTAGGTAGGGGGAAAAAGAAAACAACAAAAAACCAAAAAAACAAACAAGCCTAGTACCTATAGAAAGATCTACACAAATAGATAAAAAATAAGTAGGTGTCTAAAAATTAACTTTTTGTTTCTGCTGTTAAGACAAATTTGAATTTTAAATACATTATTCATCTACAGCTAAAACACTTATCAGCAACAGTATGTAGTTCAGACTACTTCTTCCCCTGCCAACAACATCTTTTTTCAGATGCTGTATTCCTTCATGTACTATTAGGAGGGAAATACTTCCCTGTAATAAAAATTCCTTCTGTCTTTTTTTCACTCCCTTTCAACTTATACCAAACAAGAAAGCATAACACGCATCCTTTTATGGTTAAAAAGATCCTGACCAAGGTTCTTAATGTTCTTGGACAAGTGATGTCCACGTTACCACAACATTTTATTGACTTAACACAGTTTGAAGATGAGGATGATGCCTTATACGCTCCAGGCTGAATAGATTTGTTAGGAAGACATGTCCTGACAGATATGCTTAAGAGAATAAGGTCATTGATTAATCAAGAAAGGAGTCCATTAAAATAATGGAATTAATGTATTTGCAGATGGTTACTTAACAGGACACTGTCAGGGTACTTTTGTCAAATTTTTAATATTCCTTTCTCAATCAGTATTAATAAATGCTTCACTGTGTATTTGTCTAGCTTTCAGCATGTTAGAAGCTGGTTTGCAATTAATGGCTGCATAAAAAAACCTGTAAATAGTCCCAAATTAATTGTTTACTTTAAAATAATAAAACAAGCATTTTCTAATACTTTGTTCTCCATGTAAGAGTTTTGCAAGGATCTGAATGCACTCATGCACAGGAAAAACAAGTAAATATCTGGAGACAATACTGTGAAAGGTTCAAACTACTGTTTTCAAAAGTTTACATGCAGTAAGCTTCCAAAACATTAATCTCCATAAGAATCTTTCATTGTACTTTTCAAAGAAACCCAAACTAGAATATAAAGATGAACAGACAAGACTTGTTTCCACTCTTTCTCTGCGATTTAAGCACACTCTAATGTGTTTTCTACAGTTATAAATATCTTGGTAGCACCTTCTAAAATTGCCTTAATATGGTAATGCAGAGAATTTTCACCTTTCTCTACAAATTCAGATGTTTGCTTTTTCTGTTTGATCCCAAATAACTTTTGCATATTAAATGAGCTGTTAAGCTGTCTTCATATTGAAAACTTAGTGTTGATTCTCTTAGCTCACGTGAAGGGAGACTTCCTTCACAGTAACTGTAATGAACAACTCAATGGAGGAAGGAAAAAATGAACTGCACCTTGACCTACCACAAATGTTCTTGCACTGATCACCTGATTGTAAAGAATTATTTTTAAACTGTATAATTCCTTAGAGGGGAATTCACAAATTGATTTATTAACATTGATAGAGGATTGGGTTGCGGGAAGGAGTTTACAAACAAATTCAACCAAACATCTCAGTGCTAACCAGTGTAAATATTCTACTTGGGCATTCATCCTACTCCAGTAAAATTGTTTTAAAACTTTTTGGACAATGAAAAACTTTTCAATGTCAGCAAGCTTCTCATTCTAATGTACTCACATTGCAATGATCTCCCTCCTTTTAATTTTGTTTCAGATTCAGTGCATATGTAAACACATTTTCAGATACCTCCCTGCCTTCTTCCCTCCTTTCCATGACCTGTTTTTAGTCTCAAAGATAATTAAGTTCATAAGAGCTATATGAAGATCAGCAGTCAAGTAGAGGAGATAGATAATCAATTGCCCCACCATATATTGCAACAGGTAAATTTAGCTTGCAGTGAACAGTGGCAACTGGGGGGCAGGGGGGGCAACCAGTGAAAACACTTCCTATCTTCTCACTTGATAAATTTCTACATGGGACACATGGGAGATCCATAACGGCACAGCATAGAGATTCAAGGAAACAAGGATTAAACCTGTACAAAATGAAGCTTCTTTATTTCTAGTTCTCACAAATCTGGTTGTTTTACTTAAAAACTGCATCTGTGTGTGCCAGGAAACTGCACAGATACCATCTTGCTCCATAAGATCAGTCCTTCTAAGCCCATATTTACATTTGTCTTGCTGAACTGCATGGCAAAACTGTATATTTTTTTTACTTCCTATTTATACAGATCAATACTACAATTTTCCAAGTTTCCCAGGAATGTATCCCTCCAAACCTACTAGAGTGAATTTTTTTTCTATCTTATATGGATCTTCTCTTCTTAATAGGTTTCCAGGGGTTCTCTGTTCTTTTCTATTAAATTACCTTTTTAGTGCTATACTTTCTTTCTTATTCAGTATTGAAGTATTATATTAATATATCGTTTACTCATACACAGATACTTACCTTTTCATAACAGGGATAACATTTTATTATCACTGGCATAAAACTTTTTACACCATTTTTCTAGCAAGGGTAAATTTATCCAGTTATATGCACAGAATTTATAAATAAAGAACCAAGGAAAAATAATTCTGCATACTGCAATGCCGCCTCACATGAGTCAGAGAGATAATACATGCCTCCAAGTTGCTTTAACAGGTATAGTCTCCCAAATCTGATACTATCATTGCCTGAAGGCCTATAAACTGGGCTGCAGTTTGATCACACATCTTTTCAAGAAAGAACTGGCAACGTAGTAAACAGAAAAAAAAAAAATTTAAAAATTATAGTTGTTAAGTTGCTGCCACACAGTAAAACTGATGCTGCAAGAACACAGTCGTAAAATGCCAGTCTTGTTTATTACAAATTCAATTGCACAGCTTCTCATGAAACATTTGCAACTAGAATTCCTCTGGTAACTTCATTCCAGTATTTCTTTTGTTTTAGGAGAGCTCATAAAGCATGCAATCCTCAAGTGTCACAGTCCTTTATTTCTTCCAAACAAGTTGTATAAATCCTGGTCGCTAGTCTTTATTCCAAATACCTGCCTGTTCTAAATAAGACTTTTTTATTACTCAGTTAATAGATGGATATTATTAATTTCCACATCTTGAAATAAGTCTCAAAAATTATTTCTGATTTTAAATTAAAAAAAAATAGACTTTGCAAAAGCAGCTTGAGTTGCCATGTTAAAATGAATATTTAATGCAAGATACACTGCTTTTCTGTTCAGTTGTTCTTGTGCAGTCAAGGTTAATTACTCAGAATAAAGTCTAGAAATTACTGCCATTTTAACAGTATTTTACATACACTGTCAAAATACATGATATGCATAAACCAAAATGAATACACAAAGAACTATATTCTATCTGAAAGGTTAAGTGTTCCATTTGTAAATAAAGACGAAACACAGTGTAAAAGATACCAAATTAAAATCTTGGTTTAGATCTTTCTTGCCCAGAGAGGACTATCAGCCAGTCAACAAGCCCGATTTCATGTACTCTACTCCTTGGTCCATCATTTATTTGCTTTTCAATTTTAAAATATTTTTTTCTAAATCATCAAAACAGTTACAGTGCTTCTCTTTGGCACAGAACACAGCTGGGCTTTGTAAACTTTGGGAAGAAGGTATCATTGTACTTCTAAGCATCATCAGAGATACGTTCCATTTCACTGAGTTCTTAACATATTAACAAGAGCCTGATCCTGAGAAATATAACATATTTGTAATGAGTCTTTGGCCACTGAAGTTATTCGCACAGAGGAAGCATCTCATTCCTTTCAGAAACGGGAAAAAAAGCTTTTTATTGCTTGGACCAATAGTTGGAACTCTTTTTAATGCTAGGGGGAGTTTTGTTGTTGCTGTTGCTTAACTATATAGTTTGGTGGGGGGAAAAAGCAGCAGCACACAAACTTCCAATGGAAAACTCGACTTATGTAACATCTTAAAAGTTATTGTCCAAATGTTAAGAGGTGTCCATAATAACTAAAATGAAAAGGTACTTAAGACACTCAAGAACAGTAAACAGTTTTAAGGAGGGACAACACAAAACTCCCTATCAGTGGAAAAATGGTCTATGAGAAAAATCTCCAACAAGTCCAAAGTCATACAACTCTCCCTGCTGACAAAAGTAGCTTGTTTTTCCTTCAAGAAAATGTGCCCAAATGCACTGGACCTGAATGACTGCTCATTGTAATTGTGATGAATTGTGAAGGGGATGGGGAGAGGAAGAACACCACTCAGGATTCCACTGTAAATCTGGACACACCTGGTTCCTCCATGCATCAACCCTGGTCTAAAAAAATAGAAGGGGTTTCTGTATGTCACAACTACTGTGAATAATAATTAAGTAAGAACTTGTGAGATGCTCAGTTACTATTTTCATCTAGCCTACCTAGATAAGAAGAGACAATACCTATATGTATGTCAAAATGGTAACCTGTGTATATTTGACCTACATTTCAACAACTAATCTAATCACTTAACAACAGTAAGATGAAAATTAAGTAAGACTTATTACTTATAAAAAGTCATGAATCTAGGTGAAATGAGACAGAATTAATGATTTTATCTAGGACACACACTATAAATGCTAAACAATGAAAACTGTAATTTGGAACGAGCGTGTTTACTCTTTGTTAACCAACACATTGTCCTCAGGGTTCTTGCAAATGAGTAGCTGATTATTTACATACCATCAGTCAGTCATCAGTTTTAGTCAACACATCAGTCACATTTGTCTAACGTTTTTCTAGACCAGAAAAGATGTTACAGTTAAACACAGAGTATCTGGTATCTCCAGATATATAAACATGTTTAGATATACTTTAAAATGTACAGATTTCAGCAGTTTATTACTAAAGCTAACTCTAATGAGCAAATAACTGAAACTATAAAGAATGACAAGAGTTAGAGCAGCATTATTAGTTTAAGTCTATTTCACCATTTTCCTTCAGCAGAAGTAATTCCTGTCTATATTATGTGGATTTACGTAAATATTGTATGTGCACTCCAGACAGTTCGTTATGTAATTGAATACTGACATTTAATTCACAGACATGTTTGCGATCAAATTTTGATATACTGGTAACCTGTGAAGACCTAAGGAGTGCACCTAATTGCACCCAATGAAACCAAATTAATGCTCCTCCCCACTGTCCCATCTCTCCCATGGACATGCTGCTTGCAATGATTAAAGGTCCCAGCACATTAAAGACATACAAGCTCTAGCATGAACACTTAAATTATTAAAACAGGAATAGAGAGTCAACAGGTCTAAGTTTTGTCTTTCTTTCCGAGATGGTCCTGGACAAGGCAGCCTTTCCTTTAGCCATCTCCATCTAAAGTCTCATTCTAAAACAGAAAATATCCAAAGCTTATGTAAACAAGCAACTACCTTCCTAAATAGAAGTCACTATAGAAATGCAAAGCTTGATAGAAACATGGCACAATATTCATTAGCAATTAGTGGAAAAAATGCTGTGCATTCTTTTGGTAACATGGAAGCAAAATGGAAGGACATCCTAGACGGTTTATGTTTTTTACTTTACGTTTCATGATATTACAATCAATTACATTGTCCGTATAAATTAGACAAAAATACATGTGATGGATCATCCAACCTCAGAATGTTTACTGCTGAGAGTAACTGATTCTACAGTGAAGCTTTTTTTTATAAAAAAAAACAAACATAGTTTGGGCTTAAATATTTAAACCTATGAAAGCAAATAAAAGTCAGCAGAGTAATACACTCTGTTATACAGTCATTTTTCAGATATGTATTTTTAAAAAAACCCAACAAAATAAAACCCCAACCTTTTAAGACTGACAGCTATCAAAGGATTTTGTGTATTCAATAAGAAAAGGTTACCAGTGCAAAACACAGAATCCAAAACAAGAATGACTATGAATCATATGAAATCATCACACAGACGCACATTCATGTTAGTATTATTCTTTAAGAAGACAGACACAATCTAGTAATCTGAAAGCCAGAACAAAAAACCCGCAAAACACTAAATCAACCCAATCATTGTACCAGTAAATAACTGGCACTTTTGTATACAAAATTTACTTTAAAACCTCAGAATACGAGCTGCTGTAGGACTTAAGCCCTGATCTGAAGCCAAAGAAAGAAACCTAGTAATAGAGAGAGGCTGCGGGCTCAGCACTGAAATATCCTTCTTAACATCCTACCATCAAGCTTTATGGACTTCTGTATTTGCAAACGCAGATTCACTCCTTAAGGAATTTTACAGATTATTGCTATGCTTATATTCCATGCACAACAACTTCTCAAATATTTTTCCTTTCAAGAAGAAACGGCAATGGGGAACCAAGGAAAAAGTTTTTAAAAAAAATAAATCAGAGATCATCTTCCCGTCTTAAGACCACTATACATTGCTTGTTCTACATATTATGGGTGGACCATGAAAGATAAAACAAGCACCGTGATTATGTAATAACCTGCAATTATTTTTATGGCTATTGAATTCCATTCTTCCTATGCAATACATAGAATGCAAATGTAAAGCAACAGTACAAATTACAAGCCCTAACAAGGCAGTAAATCTGAACCAAGTCACGCAACATAACCTGTCTATAAACTTTCCCACCAGATGCTAAAAAGGCTTTTAAATTTCAGAAGCTGTTCTTTTAAACTTGTTTTTCTCCCATTTTAAACTAATGAAAAAACCCTCTATTTCTAATATCAGAATAGAAAATTAGAAGTTCTATCAAATTAGAGGAAAAAAAAAAATCACATAAATTAAGATGAATATTCTAAGACTTAATTTACCAGTAGATGTTGGTCCTTTGTTTTACTATTGCATTATAAAATTAAAATGTTTAAATATAAGGTAACTGTCATCAGAAATACAGTTGATTAAAAATTATGATTCATATTAAGATCATAACCTATAAAAATCATCAGCTGTGCAGAATGAGCTGTTCCAGTTGACAGATCTTATTAACAAATTCTTCCAATAAATTACAGAAAAAGCTGATTTTAAAAATTGCTTTCGGCCTTCAGCATATGAAGCTTAAGGTGCTCCTGACACTGACATGTTTTATGTGGTTTTAGTGACTAGTTACTACAAACAAATCATGTTACTGTGGAGAAGCTGTACTAATAAAATGCAGTGAGAATTGAAGGGAACTGATCAATTTACAAAATTCAAATGTAAC